>MEJB01000008.1:5762119-5853260 GCA_001752375.1 Rhazya stricta
GATAACGTTTATAAACTTATTATAATTTATTTTTTATCATAACCTTTTGTATTTGGTTGATTAGCTCTGAGCATCAATTACCGAAGCAGCTTCTTGGCAATCAAGGTGATCCTTGTTATTCTTTCTCAATTTTCCTGATCAAGGGGACATTTTTCAAAAATGTWATGACACTTCATTCTCTCTATATCATGAATCAGTCTTGTGGCTRTTGATGAGAAGAACTCTTGGCCCWAGCTATTTGAAAACCAGCCACTCCTCCATGGCCAAACTCTTTTTTCGAATTAGMATATGGAGAATGTTAATAAGATAAAGAAAATACATATACGAGTTCCTCGTTTTATTGATCTTGTTCACTTTCCATTTTCTGGGTAAATTTTCCTAACAATCCTTCTATTTSCGAATGGAAGGAAATCTCATTCGTGACCAAAAGTGCCAGGAAGATCCCCGATGTGGCAATCCTTTGCCGGCTGCGAAAAGTGACCCATTATCTGCATGGATAARAAGTTATCAAGCCTGAGTTGAATCGTGGGAGGTGGAGGAGAGGAGATACTTGGCTGATAGTCCTTTTTCCCCCTTCAGATTAGGTACTTGTTGATGAGCTATWATGTTGAGATSTTAGCTCAATGGTCCCTTGCATTACTCTATTTGTGGCAACTATATGTTGCTGTATTAGACTTGGAGAACTTCTTAAGGATTATTGGTAAATAAAGCATTATCCTTCCCATGACCATCTTGGTGAAAACAAACCCATGTCTAGAAATTAAAAGGATATGAACATACATTGCGGCATTTTTTTGAAAAGGATCCTTATTGCATTAGAGAGAGATTTTTACAGCATGGTTTGGCAATAGCAAGTCCTTGTATTATGCTATTCTTAGCTGCATATACATTTATATATTATATAGTTGAGCAAAGCAAAGGTTGGCTTCCGATAATATCTGCCGTAACTTTTAGGCCAAAAAGGAAGAACTCCACCCAGGGTGCAGTGTCAAGAGGTCCTAATCTCTAGATGACGGTTCCACTGGGAACCAAAGCATCCTTGATAACAGTGACAATTCCACTCTTGATGAAGTATCCATCTGTTTCTCTAGCTGCTTCTTGAACATTGTCACCGTTAATAATCTGCAAACAGAGTTCCACGGTAAGATTTGTGCTTCCGATGATAAACACCATGGTTGAATGAGAAGAAATGGGATTGGTAAACTGAATTTGATGCGCATGAAGCCCATGCTGCCAGTTGGCCAGTGGGATACCCTACCACACGTGCAATGCTGTGGGATATACATGCATATAGGAAATATGTACCTTCACATTATCGCCGATGCGAGCATTTTTGTCAATAATTGCTCTCTTGATGTGAGAGTCCTTCCCAATACCAATTGGAACACTTCCCTTTGCAGCCAGAAACCTCCTGTCAGCATCCGTCTGGATCAAGTACAACAAATTAAGATTAGTTGGCCAATGAAACGAATGAGCAGAAGATTGTATCCCGCAACCCATTATCAATATCTGAGTGTAGCATTTTCCAGAGCAAACAAAAGTTCCTTTTTTTTTTTTTCTTTTTGTCTTTTCCTCTTTTCCCGATTTCTCCTGGGGCATTACCTCATAATAGTCTGCACCCATCAATAGCGAATCTTCTATAATTGCACCCTCTGATATGCATGACCTTAGCCCAACCACAGAATGGTGAATTTTACAATTCTGCAGAAAGAAAAACATGAAGGGTGAGAACTTCAGAAGTAATTGAAAAGATATGCTCACTTTGACTTGTTCAGAGACTTAACTATGAACTCGGATATATAATGGATAATGGATAATTAATTGGCTTAATGCAAGTCAGAAGGAGCTGGTAAGGTCTTTTCAGGGCAGCCAGGTATTGGACAAGGTACTTACAACAAAAAAGAAATGCAGTCGAAGGAGCTGGTAACGATGTAAATTAATGATACTGAGGCACAATCTGTTGCAGGTAACAAGGGCTGAAATGCAATTATTCCCCACAGAATTGATTGTTAACTTTGTTACCCGAATATTACCTTGATTACGCATCCTTCACCAATGACACTATCTGTGACATCAGCATCAAGCATCTTGGAGGGAGGCAAATATCGAGGTTGAGTGTAGATTGGAGCCGACCGGTCATAGAAGCTGCAAGAAAGGACGAATCCAAATCAGAATTTTACTGTACTAAGTAGAGCGACAGCATAAAACCACCAACCTTTTGGTGAAAAAAGCACCCCTATTGAGAGAAGGAGTAAAAGAAACCTGAAATCTGGCACTGGTTTTTTTGTGATTCCCAAGTTGGCATTATAGAAGGCTTCAATTGTACCAATGTCTTCCCAGTAACCATCATATAAATAAGCTTGAACCTGCATGAAAGAAGCAATAACTAAGCGGTGCATTGAAACTCGAAATGTGCAATAATTTCATCACCATAACAGTGTATATTGTCCAAGTTTTGGATTTGGCAAACCAGACTAAAAACTGAGGGAATAAATTAGCACATTAGCTATTTCTGTACGCCAGAAATATAATTCCCTGTCGGAGAAGGACAGCTATCCTAAAAGAATGTATAGACCAACTGTTCTTAGCAAAGATTTTAAAAGGAGACAGATTGAAAAAGTGTAGTTGTTGAGTGAGCATACCCTCAATCCAATTGATGTCGCACCAGGTATAACTTCACTACCAAAATCATTAGCTCCAGGGAACTTTTCTCTGAGTAGGTTTATCATTACATCTTTACTCACAACATATATACCCATACTAGCAATGTATGGCATCTCTTTGGCTCTTTTGTCATCAAGACCGAGAATTGTAGTATCCACCTGAAAGGAGGTTCACAGGAACATTATTAGCAAACTTCAAAACTAATAATGTATATTTTACAGCAGGTCAACACATTGCTTAAAATGCATACCTTCATAGCTTTCAATTGCTCTCCTTTTGGTTTTTCTGCAAATTCAATAATGCGCCCTTCTTCGTCAATCTTCATGAGACCAAATGCAGTGGCACGTTTTTCATCCATGGGCAAAGCAGCAACAGTAATATCAGCATCTGTTTCTCTGTGAGCTTGAATGAATCTCTCATAATCCATCCGGTACAAATGGTCTCCAGCTAGAACCAAGAATTCAAGAACATTGTGCTCCTCAAACAGCCACAAATACTGCCTCACAGCATCAGCTGTACCCTGACGATTTAACACATTATATCTGGTTACATGGCTTTGACAAACCAAGCAACGAAGAGAACCAAGAAATTTGAATACTGTTCTGCCTAGCATCTTATGTGTTTCAAGCGGAAATACGAGAGTACATTGCTAAAACTTATTACCAGATGGCTTTTCACAAACCTAAGCACCTAGAAGTCACTTATGCTAGCAGCATGAAGATATGCAAGAGATAGCTGGCTAATTCAACTTAAGGCTGCAGTTATGTAGTGGGTCATTTACATATTAACCACATTAGCCTTGGTTTCTAACTCTCTGACATGAAGTTAACATCTTATGCGACCTAGCAGGTCAAATTCAGAATGAGATACGTACCTGGAACCAATTCGGGTTTTCTGGACTTTGCTGAGCTGCAAGAACTTCAACAAAACCTTCATTCTTGTAACCACCCATGTTACTAGCATATGCCCGTGACAGGTGTCGATTGAGGGATGCYGAGTTGAATTGGGTAAGAACATAGATCTTGGAGATATTACTGTTCAAGCAATTGCTAACGGGGATGTCAATTAATCGATAATTTGCTCCCAGAGGAACAGCTGGCTTTGCCCTCTTCTTTGTAAGTGGGTAAAGCCTCGTCCCAGCTCCACCTCCAAGAATAATTCCCAAAACACTCTGTATAGTAATATAGCATAAAATCAAGGTCACTAGATAATGTCATTCAGAGATCTATGAAGCCTAAGTCTTGCTGGATTATCTACCCCAGAACAAGAACAGAGGTTTATTTAAAAAAAAAAAGAGCTCCATTCTGCATTGGCAAACGCCTGCAAAGATTAATTTTATATGTTGAAAATGGAAATATCATTTGCTATGCTTAGATGTTCAGTAAAATACTGTACAAGAAATTATTGATCTCAGAAAATGGAAGATGTTGGCCATGCTTTTTGATGAGGAACTTTCCTTTTTGATTTTTTTCAATTTTTAAGTTTCAGCTAAAGAACATCCCAAGAAACTCCAAAGACATAGTATTCAGAGAAACCAAGAAGTTAAAAAGTTTCTCTTCGTAAGCAACCATTTTTCTCTAGTTCTGATTCACAACTACCATTATAGACAATACAGTTGAAAAAAAGAACAAAGAATCCAAAGCATCTCTTTAGCAAGAATGTCATAATTGACAAAATCTATTGTCAATTTGCCTATAGCTTGGATAAAGTAGATTCAGTTCCTCTGCATCAAATTCTCATATCAAAGTTCAGCCAAAGCATGTCATCGTACAAGCATTTCTATATTCAATCATGTTCTCATCGATTTACGTGTTATGTACATAAAATGCTACATAGGTAACTGCACGTAGCGAGAGAGAAAGAAAGCGCAGATCCTGGATCTAAAAGTACAAGAAGCAATGACTTCGTTACGAAGTTAAGTCATTTTTTCCCATCCTCTCAAAAACCGAGACTGACAGAACTAAAGTTCAAAACTTTTAACACCAATTATGAAATAAATCGAAAATGAACAAAGGAAACAATTTCACCATMTACATGCAACATAATCCATGATTCTAAAACTAAAATCACAAAATGATTACAATATTTATCAGAYCAGCATATTTATACATATATCTGAGAATAATTCGATAGAATCTTGCTTACCCGACTAGCATCAGGGTCTAGACATGTCTGCGAATTCTGAGAATCAGAAACTGCCTTCGGAGATACGATCAATGGCTTCCTTGATTCCGAACGTCCTGTTCCGCGCTTAGTAGATTCGGAAACTATCAATTTCTCCCCTGAAACATTGGACGAAGCGAATGAAAGCTTCCGGAGCGAAGCCGCAGCTCTAACATTACCGCCATTCCTATAACTCGCAATGCCACCATAAGCAGAGAGCTCCACGGACGATCCAATGGCAGCCATTGGAAATGACACCGTTCCTATAGTGGTCGTCGTCACCACCCAACACTTCCCACTCTCACTCCCCCTTCTCTGCTATTCGAGAACTGAAAATTGAAATGCTCCTTGACTGACACGGTTGTCAAGTGAAAGCTATATTATAGGAGACCTTGGTTACTTTTAGCCGTTTGTTTTTGAGAAAAATTACGGGAGAACCTAGCGAGTTACTGGCGGAGATTTTATTTCATGAAGGGTAATTTAGGTAATATAAATTTATTCTTTTTTGAATTTTAGTTAGAAAAATCTTAGGTGATTACTGATTAGTGTCTCATGATTTTTGGAGACTTTTTGARAGCGTCAGAGGTGACACGTGAAAATATCCAACCGCTCAGAATTTTGACAACCGTTCATTCTTTTTCTAGATTTATTTTATTTAATGAAATTATAATTGTTCTACTATTAGTGAGCAATAATTTAGAATTTCGAGCTCTGGAGCGCTCTGAAATCTAGGTGTACCTTTTTGTATCTGTGGCTATCTTCCAAGAGAGGATAAGCCAGTCAGGACGATAGTGGTATAAATAAATTTATCATCAAGYGGGGCTCTCCCTAGTGGACTCTTCTTTTATTCACGGAACTATACAGAGAAATAGAATTCACGGCTGCAAAAAGTTGTCTCCTATTGTCCCCTAGTTTGCAATTTAGGTTCACTTTTAGATTAAATTGACCCATTGGAAAAGCGAAATTATGCTTTTGCTTATGGTTTTTAGATTCAAATTGATGGTATAGCGTGTTCATTATTTTCGATATATTGTAATTTAGTAAAAATGTAGAACTATTATTTTATTTATAATCGAAAGAATTATATATAAATTTCAAATTCTCATATCGTGATATCTTATCTTAAAGAAAGTATGACTTTTCAATAGCAAATTTTGATTAATTTTGTGTATTCTTATGCTTTCATCATATGCAATTATTCAACAAAGATAATTTATATTAAAATAGAAATAAGTGTTTTAATAAAGTTTGAATTATAAGTACGATTATTGATATATAATTTCATTGTCTCAACTCTCTAAGTCAATTTTTGTATTTCAAAATTATAACTGATTCAAATTTTATTTTCTGGAAAAATTAAAATTTATAATGGATATACAGTATTTGAAAAGAAAAAGGAAAAAGGATATTCTTCTTAGTTATYAGACATTCCTTTCCTTTGTGTGGCTATTCCTTGGTCGAAACATATCGTTTGAAGCTATTGCCTTTTATGGCTTTGAATTTTAATACGACGGAAAATGTTTAGGCATCATTTTTCTTTGTCAAAAACTGTTAAGGAGCAACARTAACATAGTTCACAAGATTCCAAGATTGCCTGAAGATTCGCCAAAATCAGCTATGAGGYCAAAATGTCAAATTTGTTCTTTGACACTCAGCTCGAGTATCAGATTAAGCTCTGTTTACGATAGTAATTAAGGAAATTTGGATTATAAATGTACGAATGCACATTCCATAATACACTGCTTACGGCAGGAATGTTTACAGAAAATGTTCAAAGAAGAAAAAGACGAGCAGCACCAAGAAACCCATGGGTTAAAAGGCAAAGGGGAGAAGACACGGGACATAAAAATCAAAAACAGCAGAACCCTATTCACAGCTCCAAGTGTAAAATGTTTACAACAGCAAGAAAAATCCCCAGAACAAAGAATAATGATCATATGTACTGACCTCCTTTACTTATTATCTTCACATATATATATATATATATTATAATTTAGATGAAAAAGAGACGTAGCCAGAAACCAGAAATGACCTATAAAACATTCACAATTAAACACCTGACCAGCATGGAGAATCATTCATTTTCAGCTACAACAGCCTCCTCCTTGGGCAGCAGCTCCATCTCGTCCACCTGATGGTCCTGGGATACCTCCATATCCAACTTTGATCCCATAAGACTGCAAAAGAAACCGYGCAGGCAACAATTAGAGAAATGATGGATCAAAAGCCTGCAGTATTAGTCGGGGAAAAACCACCATAAGGACAATGTGCATGCACATTGTTTGTTTATCAAAAGAGCTCAAGTGTACCAGGCTTAACTAGGTATYGAMGAGTCCAAACATCTTCAATTACGACTTGGCTTACCAGTGGGAAGAAGAAGAATCTTACATTGAATACAAATTAAAAAAGGGTAGACAAAGTAGAGGAAACAAATCACCAAGAAAGTTGCTTCTTTTCAATTCTGTTCAGCGAATAGTCATAAAAGAGGCAAAAAAATAGTCGCACTGACTTTTAAGACGTACTTATTTGGAGATGATATTCTGAAATTAAACAACCTCTTCTCTTCAAGCAATTTCCAAAATTGTATTCCATACTTCAAAGCAAGGATAAAGCTTTATAAKATATGACTTTATACTATGGAACTCAAGCAAATCTCATACAGGAAAAGACCAGGGTTATAAGATACCTCATTTGAAACATCGAAAACTCCATCCTGGATCTTCTTATAGATTGTTGCAGCAGTGCTTATAAATGCCTAAGGAAACAAAAGGACAAGAAATATGTCAGCATACATATATATATATAGGAGGAGATGTAAGATGTCAGGAAAAACTGGAAGTACGACATCCTACAAAGTTCATTAAAGGGAACGGTCACAATCACCTCTTCGACATTCATAGCAGTTTTTGCAGAGCATTCCATAAATATCAACCCATGCTCCTTGGCAAATTGCTCACCTTCCTCCGTGCTCACAGCCCTTCTGTGCGCTAAATCACACTTGTTACCTATCAGCATTATGGTCATGTTTGCATTTGCATGCTGCCTTGCATCTTCCAACCAACTGGCAAGGTGGTTAAATGTTTCCCTCCTGGATGATTGAAAACACAAGGTCATTCCTCGAGACTAGAAAAGTGAAACAGAAAGAGCTATAAGCAATAACTGGTTCAGATTGATTCAGGCACCATAACCAATCATSCCCCAATGGTTGTTATAATAAGAACCAACAAATTGRATGAGAACCACCCATAAGTGAGAAGCCATARTGRTTAACCTTTTCAAAAGTAAGTGGAGGGAGAAAAATAATTGATGTCACCTTACTATAACAAATTTACTTAATCAAAAKATTTGCAGGATACTGTTAGCTACCACATTGGTATCATATGTACAGTTTCATSTCCCYTATTTAACTACTGTATTTTGAACAAGACCGTTTCTTGTGCCACTGAAAAAGCAAAGAGGAACTCGCTTGGATTTRACTGGAACATGTCATGCAGAAATCAAARATGTGCAATCATTCTCGCTCATTCCTTATTCTGAAGGTTGCCTCCCCTAGTAAATATAATGATTTCAAGCTCCTATAAAGTAAACACTAAAAAGACAGTTGGTAACTTGCAGGTTGCAATCAATATACATTCTTCCTCTTTCTTCTGAGCTGTAGGACAAATAAAAAGGAAAACAAATGCTCGCTTTCAACTGTTAAAGACAACCTCAAAGGATCCAAAATGAAAACCATACCTAGTGATGTCATAAACTAGCAGAGCCCCAGCAGCACCTCTGTAGTACGACCTTGTAATTGACCGGAAAGATTCTTGACCAGCCTGTAAAATATGAAAAGAATCATTTACAGAAATCCAGTCATGGATAGAGAGCATCCAAAATTTGAGGCTTAAATACTCCCAGAATTTTAATCATATTATAGGAATTGTCTATTTTCCACATTAAGATGCCCTTGATTTGCTTACACAGCAAGAAACAAAGATGTCAGATATARAGACATCTATWCAGCCATTRAAAATTAACAAAGGAAAATAGAAGGAGATATTTTATAAGTAACACAAACCGTGTCCCATATCTGTAGTTTTATTGGCTTGTTGTCAATTGTGATCATTCTAGCTCCAAATTCAACGCCAATGGTTAAGTCATGAACTGGCTGAAATCTTTTGTCAGTAAACTGCAGAAGAAGACATGATTTTCCAACTCCTACACATAAGATCACGCTTGTCAGWACAATTCTTTAGTTATCTCTCAGTGACYATCTTACGAATTGTGATTGTATTCTACTGAGRTACCCTATATAAGCAGGCACATCTTCAAAACCYGCATATATSAATGCAAAGTCATTTCCATAACACAGACAATCAAATAATACCAARCTCTTCAGTGGTGAATYGTGTTTGACACAGTAAAGAAGGATGCATATTTTGCAAAAATACATATACTTCTGAGGAAATGCATTTCTTGAAAAATTTCAAAAAACTCTTTATGATTTAGATTTTCAAGTGAATCACAAATCTAGTTGTTCATAATAGTATTCCATATGTATTACATATCTCCTGGAATCATTAATATTGCWGTCCTGTCTAGTCCAGAAAATTGGAAGAACCACACATTTTTCTCCCACCTCATGTTATTTGGATATATCTTTACTAGCCTCATACTTCATCAAAATATATTCTCCTTTTCAGAAAGATGGAGTGCTCATGGTGGTCCATAATCCCTTGCCTCAGAGTTTATGCTAATTATTTTGTACATCCAGTTAATGTCTTTGCCTTTAGACCAGCAGATTTATACCGTCAGTTTGATTTAAATTGAATTTCACCTCTCTTTAGCTAAAAATATTTAGGAGGATAGCAAGATAAATGATTGTCCTTTCTCATCCCAAAAACAATCTCAGTATCATCTCTAAGGATCTCAACAAGAATTCAACTATAAAAGGTAAAAGATCCATGTGAAACAAGATTTATCAGCTTCAACTATTGAAATAAGAAAGATTCAATTCCAGGTGTAAAACCAAAAGCTAATCTTTTGCTGTTATGAAAGCTAAGAGGATGCTCAATTTAAAATACAGCACAAAATTTTCAACTCCTTCCATATTGCTTAATTGCATTTTACATAACAGATATATTATTAATAAGAATAAGACCTCTTAGATCCAAAAAAAGGATAACAGAGAAGCCTAATATTAACGAACACTTGTTTCTTAGATCATTATCAATCAAATAGCATACAATTCGAATCAAATTACTCGTGCGAAATTCACAACTATGAAAATGAAAACAATTCCAGAAATGAAATATAAACAACAACAATCAAACCTAGAGAATTAACGGGGGGGAAATATTACCGGTGTCTCCGATGATTATGTACTTGAATAGATACGCGTACGACATCGTGCTTTCCCAAAATTGCTAGAGTTGCTTAACGTGAAAGGAAGAGATGAGAATTGGAGATCTCTCCGAAGCCAATACAAGAATCGCGCGCGGAATCAATTATTATATCAAATGAAGAGGAAATCAAAATAAAAAGAGGTCAAAACGCAGTACAGTTAAACGAGAAAGGAGGCGAAGCGACACCGTGATTTCAAACTCAGTCGCCGCTCTCTTCCTTCCTTCCTTCCTTCCTTCCTTTTCTTCTTTTACAAGCAGAGAGATCCAGAGAGAGAGAGAGAGAGAAAGAGAGAGAAAACCGTTGTGGTATTAAATTCTGAAAGGTTTCAGAAGAGAATAGAATACGTAGCTTCGGAACAAGACTCCGATTAGACGCTTAGCTGGCGGTTTCCCAACCAGCTAAGGTTCCTCGCAAAAAATAGAAGAAAAACTAATGGGACCAAGAGGCCCAAATCCATATTTGAAATGGGAACAACCAACAAGACTCGGCCTAGTCTTGGGGGCCCAAAGTATGATACCCGAATCTTATGGTCCAATCTCCTTGAGTATAAACCCTCACACCAGCGATCAAATGACGAATTTTACATAATATTGACTACATTCTTGGAGAATCATAATTCATATCTCTTTTTCATTGGACGGAACTCTCAGTCGATATTTTTTTTCATACCTAAGATTCAAACTCGAGATCTCTTATTAAAGAAATTGAGTTTCTTTCACCCGACCCAAACCTTCTTTATATCAATTTTAACACCTTTACTTGATAAGAAGTGCACCAATTTGTACACCACATTGCTAAAAATTTATAGGTTTGTTAAAATTATTTTACTTTTCCTTTTTGTACATTAGGGAAAGGGATGTGATTTATACGGAATCTTTGCTTGATAATACGTTAGACCTGGAAAACAGGTCTAATTGGGTCTTGATAATATTAGTGAGAATTTTAATTAAGCGTCTTATTTTTCAAATTTGCAATCAAGTTCATAGAATTATGAAAAAGTTTCAAGTTCCGTTAAAGACTTAATAGTTTGATGGAAAAACCGTTAATTTTCCATTTTATGTTTCGAATTAGTCCTTGAAAATACGTAAAATTTCAATCAAATTCCTCTTTTCCAAATTAGAAACTCTAAATATTTAATTTTGATTTTTTTTGAATAAGAAACTCTAGATATTTTAGAAAAGATTACTTGATTGAAATTTTTAATTATTTTTAAGGACTAATTTGAACCACAAAAAATTACATAATAACAATTTTTTCCTTTTCAAATCGCCAAGAATTTGACGAAAATCCTTAATTTTGAGACTTTCTCAGAATTTAAAAAACTTGATTGCAAGTTTTGAGAAAATGGGAATTCTAACTGAGATTACCTGACAATTCCATGGGAGAAATTGAATTCATCCATAATATTACTAGTAAGTGCTTATCGAGCCGATTTATTATTATCTGTTTTCGGATGACTTTAAATTTTTTAGTACAATCTCTACTACATATTTTTTACTACATAAATAAAATCACAACATATATATACGTGTTACCCTATGATAAAAGAAAATATGTGGTATCCATTGAGATAAAAAAAAAAAAAAAATGGAACCTTTTAGAGCTCCATAAAGAGCGTAACTTAATTAGTTAAGATATGCCCTTTGCCCATGCTTACTTGAAGTATGATTGCACATCCCCAGCAATGTCATGATTTTTATTTTTTATTTTTTGTTAAAAACAGCAATATCATGATCTTAATTCATTATTTATCGAGAATCATTTTTGTATTGTCTTTGTGAAGATTAAATTGGGCATTAAATATAATTTTAAAWTCCCTATCTTTTCCAAAATTATAAAGCATAATAGCATATAAACCTATATTGTATCTTATTTCTTATTTAAAGCATATTAAATTGATACTATTTATTAAATATTCCATATGAAATAGGGATAATACTTATTATTTTTTAATCACTTTTAACGTTCAAATTCGATATCTTTATTTGATGAGATTAATTTAGACTTATATTAAGTTGTTCCCGTAGAAGCTAACTCTTAAATGAATGAACATGCAAAACTTATTTTAATATTATTATATATTACTTAAAAACTGGGGAGAGTTTCGAATAAAGAAAGCTTCCGGCWCTATATAAAAGCCATTTTCCAGTGGGTCTTCCATATTATTTTTCAGAAGAGAATACCACACGTATCCTCTTTCCGCTTTCACCTTTTGAACAAATAAAAAATTATTTTCCGAACTAATATCCAAAAGCATTTCTTATTTGATTCTCGTTCTTTCCTTTTTAGCTTTATTTCAAAAACTTGTAGGGGAAGGGGAAAAAAAAGGAAACTTCAGTGGGGCTAAACTACCTGGTCCTTTTGATAGTATCTCCCCGTACCTAATCATTCCCTACATTGGACCACATAGTAATTTCCCATCAATTTTGTCATTTCTAGTCAATATTTTCTTTATTTTTCGTTTTCATATTCTTCATTTTTTTTTTCATTTTTATGAAATGTTATGGTATTAAAGTTCCTTTTAAGATCAAAAGCTAATCAAAAGCATCAAATTAGATCCACAAAATGCAAACTCAGAAGGAAAGGAAAAAAGAGCAAAATATTTGTCAATTTGGATGACGGAAATGAGTTATATAAGCATCTTATATTAGAGTTAAATTTTACAGATATTATTTAAATAAAATATGAATTAGTCTGATAAAATGAGAATATCGAATAATTTTAAGAATTAGAAGCAAAATGAAACTGCTGTGAAGATGGGGTACATGCTTTGGTTCAATGATTAGTAGTTGAAGGACCTGTCATCCACCTTCCAGAAAGAAGGTTTAAGGACCATCTACAAGGTTATATATCCTCTAATATTTGTTGCCAGAGTAATACTAAATTCCCAAATGTGGTCCAAATGCCAGAAGTCACAGAAATGGAATCCCAAGAAACATTACTTCCTTGCAGGGAGCAAATTGAACTAATTTGATCATTTCATGGCTGCCTACAATCCCATAATTGTTGCCTATTGGAACTAGTTCAATTCAATACCAAAAAGAAGTCTTTTTCTCCATTTTCATTATTATTCTATATTGAATTTACTATTTTGTAGAACATATGTCTTAAATAATTACTTCATCAGTTGTATATATTTATATTTATATATATAATTTATAAACAACACGTTTATATACGAGTATGAAGATATATAAAGTTGATAAATTATTGCATTTTATGTAATAGATAAAATCAAAGTGGCTTTTCAATTTTTATGTCTAAATGGTCCATTAATTTTCGCTCATTTGTCTTGTATATGAGTGTACAGGTGTGCGTTAAGTCAAAACTTTTTTATAAGAGATATATACTAATTAATTAAATTATTACCTTATCGARATACTTATACTTAAATCATTTCACTCGTGTCGCAAATGACATCATARTTACCATACGCTTCYTATATTAGAAATAACTTTTTAATATTCTTAATTTTTAATTTCACTAGAAACTTTCYAAACAATCATTTCCTRAATTAAAGTTAAAGATCTATTTTATAAAATTAAAGAAATTGGTTTTTATTTTTCAAATATAAAAAAGAAAAAGAAAAGGACATGTACAGGGTGACATCTTATCAGTTTCTGTAACATAACTTTTGTACGGGCACGTTAGGCTTAATGCTATCATATCATCATATCTTTCTCTTCCAAACACAAGACTCGAGACGGCACGAGGCTCTGTCAGTTTGACCAAATTTCTCGTTCAAACCTTTGACTACATTTCCCTCTCTCTTTCTTCGATCGTACCCAGACAAAATGGAAGGTATCGCTGTATATCTCTCTCTGTTTGTATCTCCATCCCCAGCCTCTACACTTAATCAATAACAAAACACCACGAATGAATGCACCACTCAAACTCTTTCTCTACACAAGAAGAAGGAAGAGCTAAGATCAAATTCATCATCATCCTCAACATTTGAAATATATCTCATCCTGTTAACATTAAAACTCATCAATTCTTATGGGAAGATAAAAAATGAATTCTTCTTGATTCGAATAAAAATAGTTGAAAAAATAGCTTTTATTACATGCATAATCTTAGCATTATTTTTCAGTAAAAAATGGATCTGAGCCAGTGATCTACCAATAAAATCTTCTATGAAATGTTAGAATATTGGCTTTTTTTAGTTTTTCCTTTGGGTCAAAAGAGAGAGATTTGTGCATGTCCCTCAAAAGAGTAATGCTAAAGTATGATGCATGTTTAGGTCTATTGTGACATCAGGTTTCTTGATATTTGTACCTCTAGACAAGATAGCTAGGAACACGGTGAATAGAACTTCCTTCATAACAGGATTGAATTCTTTATGGTCTCTCTGGGGTWTCACAATTCTTGGTAAATGTACCCATAGTTCTCAACCCAAAAGTTCTTCTTCTCCTTTACCATTTCATTCTATTTTGCATTCTCTATTAGGTAAAAGCTTTCTCCTTCTTTCAAATACTTTCAACAATGGATGATTTTCATTTTTCAGCACAAGGTAGAAAGATTGTGCGCATAAAAGGTTATGAAAAACAAGAGAAACGTTCCTTGCATAGAGCTAAAAACCCCAAGTGACAAGTGAAATGTTTAAGTTGATAAAAAAAATGTGTTTCTTTGAGATTTATTGTTTTAAAACAAATCCTTTCAAAATTATTTATCGCACAATTTATATAATTTATATTTTTAATGTGATTTATAAAACATTATATTGAAATGAAATTTATTCAATACGTATTCACAATCATCACGACMTTTGCTCCAATAGTATAATTGAAGTTCAGCCAACCCCAAGAACCCTGATGGGAGAATCTACGTGCGAAGTGTGCTTTGATTAGAGGAGGGATCAAATCCAATTCATTGATAATAGTTTGGCTTCTTCTTTTCGTTGTTAAATTCTTCTTCATCAAACCCTTTTCTTTGACATCCCCATCTCACAACCAAAAGTCAAAATGTCAATCTTATAGTCTTGAAACAGGCAGTGTCGAGCCACCATATCAAATGAAGTTTCTTTTCAAACACTAGTGATGCATGCCCTATCGAATGTCATTACTACATTGCTGACTGCTATTATTCTCTTAATGCTAAAACTAAAAGAAGCATGGGACACGAGCACATTTCGTCCTCTTTCTTTATGATCTTGCAAAGGTTTCCACTTAAATATGTTTGGTGATATAAAAGTTTTTTTCCCATCTACTAGAGCTTTCTGGTCAATGAAAGGTGCAGGAGCCTCAAAATCATTTTGCCCACTGAACCACGGAATGATGGGTGCTAAGTTATGAGGGCCATGGAGGATTTTAGAACTGGAATTACTCCGAGTCTAAGAGATGAGCAGAGAACCATGAAGCAACTCTCGAGTTAGCTCCCGATGGTAGTACTTTTGGAAAATACTATGAAGGAAGTGTGGTTTGGATAATAAAGAGATTAGTAGTGATGGATAGACGAAATCATCAGGGTTAATTCACTTTTCTATTTGAGATATTTGCTCATTCAGCAACACAAAGGAGTTATATAAGATTAGGGCACTTGAGAGAGGACTAACTCATCCCAGAAGTGGCTTAAGGAGTTGTAATGTTTTTCTACTGATTTTCGAACATCCTTAAGGACTATTTTCGAAGTGATTTTAAACATCTTTAAAGGGCATTCTCAAAGGGCAGTAGTTGTAGTTTTCTACCTTTACAAAAACATTAAAAAATATACTCTAAATAAGGGTCTCGAGCATTCTTGTTTGGCTACTTCTGTATAGATTTAATTTTCGTTAAGCACATATTATGTGGTATAAATTTTCGACAATATTATTTGTGAAAATCAAGTTTATAGAGCATGATATATAATGTATATGTTACAAATTTCTCAATGCAATGTTTATATAAGTATTTTCATGAATACAAGCAACAAAATGAGCTTAGCARATTACAAAATAAAAGATATAATGAGTGTAAAAACAACTACTGAATAGAGCACTCGCCACATAGCCACCTGCCTTCAGAGCCCAAAGACTTTAATCCTTGGGGAATACCAAAGCAATAATGTATTGTTTTGATATAACTTGCTATGATACTAATAGAGTCATAATGCACTGCTAATTTAAACTCAATCACCTTCCCTTGATAGGTACTCTTTTACTTGTTGGACACGTCTTTTTTCGCAAATGCAACATAGGTTTTCTTTGTACAATTACTAGTTTGATCCATATAGCTGTTTCATTGCAGGTCGAGGTGCAAAAATGACTTTGAATTCTCTGGTACATCTTTTTGTTTTATTAATTGAGAGTACGATTTGTATATATCTTAATTCATAAGATAAAAAATGAGAGATATTATAGAAGTAAGAATATATACATGTCATATTTTGATTGGTAAATAAAATATTAATAGGAAGTGTAATAAAAAGATGTACTAGAAGTTCCCAATTGTTAAAATTAAAATTTGACCAACTCTCTTAACCAAAATTTCAAGTTAAAACCTTATAAATAGAGCAAACAACACGTTAAATAACTTTATTTCCTTGATGAATTTTTTTTTATTCGAACACGAAGTAATTAGAATTAAAATTTCAAATATAACATATTTCAAGATAAATTAGATTAAAACTATTAACACCTTGGTGCACGTGACACATCAAATCYCAATCTCCTTTCCTTCAATTTCTTTGCATTACTTAGGACTCTTTTGGTAAAAAAATAACATACTATTTGCCTAGGCTTCATAGTAAAAATCTTAATTATTGGTTCTATAATTTTCAGAGTAGTACATATGGGAGGACATGAACCATGGAAAGCAATAACTATGTTGTCTGCTTGTTCCTAGTATTAAGAATAACAAAGTATTATGCTTTTAATTATTACATTTTCAAGACATGTCTGAGATGATGTATGTCTAGATCAATTAGAAGAAGAATAGGAGTAATCCGTAAATGCAATGATTCTCTACTTACTATTTCATAGGGCAAATACAAGTACATGTAATTTAGGAAGTTCGTGTAAAATGCATATAATATTCTCATTTGGATCAAGTTTTATTCTGAATCYAATGTAATTAGATTATTAAAAAAATTTAAAATATCATTCCTGATCCATAAAAAATGTAAAGTAATAGTTAATATAAATTTATTTATTTGACCAGTTTAGCTCTGATTAACTTGATCATTAAACATTTTCCTCCTCATTTAACTATTGATTATGAGCAAACAAACTGGATTAATGTGGCTCTTAAAAGCAGAAACAAGTGTCTTCAAGCAAAACTAAACATGCCAGGAGCAAGTAATAATGCTTAACCAGCACTTAGGGCACATTCTGTCTGGTGATTATTTGCTATGATTTTGATCCATTTAAGTGTTTATGGGARGAACAAAACTTCGACTAATCTCTTTTTACTCTTCATTACATGGTTCCAGGTAATTGCAGTACAGTGGATATTATATCTGTTGTATAATATAAATCGTTCTAAATTTATGCACGCAATTAATATTTTTTAAAAAAATATATTTTTGTTCTAATGTACTTAAAATATTCTGTCTTTCTTTCGATAATTTTTCTTAACTAGGTTTATACAGTCTCACATTAAATGCTTTTGGAATTCTCTCTCATCCTTTAGAAGACTCTTAAAAAGAACTCCGACTGACATTAAAAGCTTCTTGACTTAATGAGTAAACTTCTTGATTTTGAGTTTTACTTTTAATTCAAGCTATATTTTTTGAACCTATTTCGCGATACTAATGAGATAAATAGCAATAATGTTGGAAGGACAATTTTAAAAAGTGTGAAACTTATATAGTGAAAAGAAATATTTATTTTAAAATGATTTATATTATGTGATGAAGACAGTAATAATTAATGATATAGAATTAATTATTTTTATAATATAATTCATGGGTTTAAATTCTTTTTTAAATAATAATTTGAAAAATAAATACGTATGTGAACAACAACTATTTAGATCTTCAATCTTGGTATGATCGTAATGAAATTCACCCCTTCAAATTTAATTCTTTTGAGCTTGAAATTAAAAAAAAAAAAGTCTTAGTGTTAAATTTTATCAGCCAAGTGTTCGAGCTTGGAAACTCAAGAACCCTCCTAATTCCTGCATATATATATATATATATATATTTATTACACTTGTGTACTTAAACCTATTCCTAGGCCTGCATGTCTATATGTAGCCCGTGTGCATGCATACAGTGACATCCTTGTGTCTATTGTGTTTTTTATGAGCATTAAGTTTATTCAGGTGCGAACCACTTTTTGCATGTGAATCTTACTAATGTCAGCTGTGTTGGTGCTTCCAATTAAATTTAATGAGAAATTACACTCTCAAATCTTTTTAATTTACTTTGAAATTGTGAGAAAAATGAAATAATTTCATTAATTAAATGGACTTGAAAAAGAAGATAACATTTGAGTCAAGTACTCCTCTCRATTTGCTCTCACCTCGTGCACCCCCCAGTAATTAGTATCGACAGAGGTAAAGCTAGCTAGATCCTGGGCTATTGATATCATTTACTATACTAAGAGAGTTAAATTTCACCGACCGTGTTAATCTGGGTAAAGCCAAATTACTTTCTTTTCCTTTTCCTACTATAAGAAAGCCYTTAACACTTTCTTATCTGGCTTGCTCTCTATATATAGGTCATGAAGTCAGCCAATATTTAGTGCCACTACGAACTACTAAGGTCGTTTTCGCTTCCAAGTGATCATTTCACAAGAAGGGTTCTGCAGAAAACCTCTGGAGTTGAGCTTTGGATATCCATATGGCTTGGGGTGTTTTGCCTATTATTCTTGTCGGTTTGGTTGGGGTTTTATTCGGAGCAGTCTTGAACCATTTTCTGCCTTTGTTTTTGAAGAGTGGCCTTGTTCCTCGAGGGTCTTTTGGGTGGCTTTTTCTTGGAGAAACGCTTTCCRTTTTGAAGCCTCACCCTTCTAATTCAATCGGATCTTTTCTCGAAGAACATTGTTCTAGGTGAGTCACATGCTCTGTAATCATGATTTATTGTTCGAGCCTTCGAGGTAAACACAAAGGGTTGTAGTATTTTATGTCAAAATCTTGCTGATATTGTCAGAATATCCTCAGTAGATCTTCAATTCATGATTCATGAATCAGATGAGATGCAGCTAAATGCATCAACTGATTTTCCTTTTTCTTTTTCCAGGTATGGGAAAGTGTTCACATCCCATTTGTTCTTCTCTCCCACTGTGGTATCATGTGATCAAGAACTCAACTACTTCATACTGCAAAATGAAGGCKAGTTATTTGAGTGCAGCTATCCTAAACCCATTCATGGTATTCTTGGTAAGGTGTCAATGCTAGTTGCAGTGAGCGACACACACAAACGCCTCAGAAATGTTGCCCTCTCGCTTGTCAGCACCACCAAATCAAAACCTGAGTTTCTTAACGATGTGGAGAGGATCGCTACTCAGATATTGGATTCATGGCGTGGCAAAGAACGAGTCATCTTCTGTGAAGAAGCGAGGAAGGTAAAATTTCACACAAACTAGGTTTGAATTTGTGTGACGCTTCTAAACAGGCATTTCTAAGATTGTGAATCAAAGAATGCTTGTTAGTTAAATCTATTCCAAAATGCAATGAGATATGTATCAGAGGCAAATTCAAGAATCTGACTTCGTTTCTTCATCTTCTTCTGCAACTTTTGTGGGTTTTTCCCTTTGGAGTACAGCTCACATTCAATGTAATAGTAAAGCAAGTGCTTGGTTTAACACCAGATGAGCCAAGAACAACYGAAATTCTGCAAGATTTTCTCACTTTCATGAGAGGGCTGATTTCCTTTCCACTCTACATCCCAGGGACTCCATATGCAAGAGCAGTTCAGGTTTTCCGCATCCCTTGGATAATTTTTGTGTTCATGATACTCAACAGACAATCTTAGTATGAAATTAAAGTTGTACTTAATGACATTGATCAAAACCTCGGTTGTCAATTTATGCTTTGGATATCTTTCGGCCTTTTCTTACAAAAAGATGCATGTGATAGACCTTTTGTGATGACATCTTTACAGGCTAGAAGTAGAATATTTTCAACTGTCAGAGCAATTATAGAGGAAAGAAGAAGAAATATTGGTGGAAATTCTACTAGTAAAAGAAGTGATTTCCTTGAGATCCTTCTATGTGTTGATACCTTATCTGAAGATGAAAAAGTTAGTTTTGTCCTTGATTCTTTATTGGGTGGCTATGAAACTACTTCCCTCTTAATGGACATGGTGGTGTACTTCCTTGGACAATCACCTGCTGCACTTGATCAATTAAAGGTAGAATGCCATTGACTCTAACGACAAAGCATCATTTACTGTATCATGCAATTTCATAATTTCTCTTCAGAAACCTTTTCTTTTCWTTTTTCCTTTTAAGACATAGTTATACTTTCCTGGTGTTTATGTATTTATTTTTTGGCTAATTATGAAGGTTGAACATCAAAAGATAAGGGAAATGAAGGAAAAAGATGAGTTCTTGAATTGGGAAGATTACAAGAAAATGGATTTCACCCAACAAGTAAGGCTGCTGCTATCAAACTTWCTTTTGTAATCTTATTTGATAATCTTCATCAACGGTTGCGTGAATTACTTTGACTTGAATTGTAGGTAATAAATGAAGCTCTGAGAAGTGGAAACATTGTGAAATTTGTGCACCGAAAGGCTCTTAAAGACGTCAAATTTAGAGGTTGGTATTCACTTCAGATGGTCCATGCATGAGCTTTTGATAATGTTCATCCTTTTTATATGCACAAGAAGGTATTTTATATGCTGTTTTTGCTGCAGATTATGTGATCCCATCTGGTTGGAAGGTCCTACCCATTTTCAGCGCAGTCCATTTGGACCCATTGGTCCATCCAAACGCTCATCAGTTCAACCCTTGGAGATGGAAGGTAATCATAATTATTCGGGAAATGTTGGTTTTTTTTTTTTTTGGGTCCATTTTGAGGTGATTGAGATACTTATATGTCATTCTTGCACAAGGTGTACGAACATTACAACTTATAGCGAAAGGTGAACAGTTGAAGAAGTATTTTAAGATAGACGTAAGAAATCTAAAAGAAATGTGGTACMTCCATAGTGATATGGTCTAAAGTGGGAACTGATGTGCCCAAGTGGCTATGAATATGTAGGATGAAGATCAAACATGCAAGAAACTTACGCCCTTTGGTGGAGGGTCTAGGTGCTGTCCAGGTTCTGAACTTGCTAAGGTTGAGGTTGCATTCTTCCTCCATCACCTTGTCCAATCTTACAGGTAAACTTTGCTCCATGCCTACACAAAGATCGTGCATTGAAAAATTGTATATGTGATTGAAAATGTCAAAATCTTGGTGCTTGATGTTTTATGTAGGTGGAGAGTGGAAGACGATGAACAACCCATGGCATATCCATACGTGGAGTTTCGAAGAGGTCTGAGACTCACTGTCAATAGCTACTCCCAGTGAGCTGCTTATTGTAGTTTTGCTCACCTGTTTCACAATTCAGAGGCCAGAGCAGAAGCTCATRGAGAGAATTTGAGTTCATAAAATGCTATATATATCTATCCTTTTCCTGGCAAATTAAAAGAAATTTTTTTCCCCCTTTTCAAGTAACCAAATTTTGTGAGATATCATTGTGACCTTTTATTTCATGCTGCCTGAGAAAACAAAAAGGTTCTCTTTCTTTTGTGGATTGCCACTTTTATATTGTCTGCGAGATGACAGTTCAAACTAATTAGTATTCCTTAACCAAGAAAAGTTCCCTTCTGATATCAGCAATAGTCATGCAAATACTGTTATTATCGGGAAAAAAATGAAAATAYAAAAAGAAGAATTCCAGTTGTTGCACCTTTGTTTATCAAAGGTGGAACTTTACAGGATTATCAACATCAGAGAGCTCAATCAATGACTAGCTAGACTTGCCATTCTAATGGAAGAAAAGAATCTAAACGACTAAGCCTAAAAAGTTTCAAGCTTTGGCTAATAAAAATTTCAAMCCTGAAGAATTTTGGGCGAATGTTAGTTAAGCCGCTAGTATGCTTTCACTACAATTGGACTTCTCACATAATGCTTCCCATCAGACCACGCCAATCGGCCAAACATATAATCTCTAGCTGCATTATGTCTTTTCAGCTTGAGAGTTAGCTTGAAGCTTTTCTCTTCACCAAGCTTTTCGAACTTGAGAGTCTCAGGTTCTATATTGATTGAAACTCCGAGCGGAGGAACAACTCGAGCAGTATAAGTAGCTGGGGCGCCAACATTTTTCAGAGTTCTAGTCACAGTGATTGAACCCTTGAGGTTTGGGACTGTGATTGAGGGGTAGTTCAAGTTGATGAGACTAATTGGCTTGGGGCATACATAATTGCTTCCTGTAAACAACATAATCTGGCTTTCGTTGAACCCAAGTGAGCATATAAAGCTGAGGTAATCATCGTTGTTCAAGTCGTAGACTAGCCCAGGATCCATTGCTCGGTTAGGGTTCGCATGTCCTGCTCCATAGCTGAATGCTGTGGCCTTGGCATGAGATGCATTTGTCATTGGCTCAATAGCATTATCCCGCGATCTTGCTGTAAAAGGTGATGACAGTTAGTTGAAATGCAGATGCAGAAAAGCAGAATTTCAAGTAGATCATCGTTATTTTGCAGTGAAGGGAACTTGTGTAACCASTTTTCGAGTATGAAACTAGTTTTATGGCACATAATTTGTGAGACTTACAAGAGGTCATGATTGCAGATTTGATTGCTGCTGGACTCCAATCTGGATGGAGAGTTTTCAGTAGTCCAACAATACCAGCAACATGAGGACATGACATTGAAGTGCCTGATACAGAGTTAAATAGAACTCTGCGTTTATCAAAATCTTGATTTGTCGGTCCTTCAGCTTCAGTGTAAGCTGCAATTATACTCACTCCAGGAGCGGTAATGTCGGGCTGAGAGCATGATGAAAAAGCACATTAATGTCTACTTTTTCAAAATTAAAATAAAGTGCAAAAAAAAAAAAATCAAGTTCTTCAAAAACCTTGAGAAGTTCTGGCGTGATAGTATTAGGCCCCTTGGATGAAAAGGCTGCCATGAATGGAGCTGGCTTTGTGCCCAATTGAGTCGCCGGTCTTGTAATATAAGCCCTTGGAGACCTGCGAAAAGGAAATGAGATGAGAATAAAGAGAGCGTCATTTTGCCGGTTACCATCATAATTTTCCCTTTTCTTTAGAATATAATTAATTTCCTGATTCTAGTTGCTATATTCTGCTTAGGTTAGATCCTTACTTTGTTTTACTGATATATGAAAAGAGAGCAAGTCCATCCGTGTAATTGATCTGTGAAGTAGGCAGGACATGTGGATCAGCAATAATTTCATTCCCAGATGCCTCATTGTTTGCAAGAACCATTCCTACAGCACCMGCCAAGGCAGCTTGTTGACCCTTGTCCACCCTTGCATTATCTCCTCGCAAGCAGACCACGATCTTCCCCTTCACCTTACTAGGGTCCAGTGCTCCAGCCTTACAGAGATTACTGAAACAACGAGAGGTAACAGAGTTGAGATGATGACATCAGAGCATAGAAAGTCCGAAAAGTTTCATGAATTACAGATATATTTATGCTCACGCTTCTTCTATTGATGCATCAGCAGCTTTTACAGATGTAGCAGTAACAATCGGGAAGAACTTATTTTTTGGCAGTGCTTCAACTGAAAGGCTTTCTCCCTATAAAAATCACGGGCAGAAGAGCTTTAGTAACATTGGAGTAAAAGAAAATAAATTGATGATATGCTGAATGGTAAAGAAAGCAGGTAAGAAGAAAACTGACTCTTAATTGCATCTTGTTGCCAAGGACAACATAGCTAGGAAACTGTCGATCGATTGTGCTTGCCGCAACMGTGATCTGCCATGGAGCAATGTTGGAAACAGTACCAGGACCAGGTCCAGAATTCCCAGCTGAGCAAACCACCACAATGCCATGCTTAACAGCATGAAAGGAGCCAATTGRAACACTATCATTGAAAAAGGGAACCGCATCTCCTCCAAGTGATACCGAGAGMACATCAACACCATCGTGGATAGCCATATCAAAGGCAGCTAAAATGTCCGCATCAAAGCACTCATTACCCCCCACTGGAGGCCAGCAGACTTTGTAAGCAGCCACTCGAGCTCTTGGAGATCCACCTTTTGCTGTTCCATTTCCATATCCAAAGACACTTGCTCCAGCTACAAAATTCCCCCCTGCTGTTGATAAGGTGTGGGATCCATGGCCTTCAGTGTCTAGAGGTGAATGGAAAGAGGAATTAAGAGGTCCAACGACAGCCGCATATCCTTTGTTGAAGTACCTTGCTCCTATAAGTTTCCTTCAATTATAAATTAGTAACCATGTCAATTACAGCAGATCCAAATTTAGAAGTCTATCTGAATGCTGAGGAATATGAAATCAAGGATCATACAAGTACTTAATTTATGCTTAACTTATGAAATCAAGGATCGTACAAGTGAAACAACGATCAGAAAGAAGGCAGTCTTTAAGTTTTACCAGGTTCACAAGCTTTGATTACCCAAATTTGGTACTTAAAATGTTCTAAAGTTCGAAAACATTCTTCTGCCTCTGGTTCTGAAAGTGTCTTGTAAACCTTATCTACTTTAACTTTWTGTTGCTTTTTCCTATATCACTAGAGTGATCGAACAAAAATTGTCAAATTGGTGCTCCAGGTTAGCGGCTTCCTGCTAAACTAGATCCCTCAACATCAGTCAGTYGATGAATACACAACCATTTATGTCTAGTGTGCCAATATAAGAAGATATCTAATTCTAATAGAGGCAAAACTAGTTGTCGACTTGCCAAGAAGTATATTATGGACCCTAACCAGATGGAACAACAATGGATTAACTCACTTCCCAGGAAATTATCTTATTCAGATCTAAATAGGGAAAAAATGGCAAAAGTGAATAAAGGAATATGACCTGTTGCACTGAAAAGRTTCATCTYAATCATTTTGGCAAATTCCTTTCCACTTTGATGGAATTGGTCCCAGTTCTTCATCACTAAAGCTTTTTGATGCAGGCCAGACACCTGAATCCATCACATCAAAGAAAAAGTGAGAATGGAGAATGTCAAAAGTGATAGAAATTGCAAAAAGCATATGAACAGGAAAAGGAAGAAGGATGATCCACTTTCTATTACTCTTCGTTCACTCTGCTAGTTATCTTTGGTTCCTCCGCTCTCTGGTAAGTCTTAAAAATGTCTGGGGCTTCTATAGTTCTACTACAGGTTATCATCTGTATGCATTGAACTGAAGCCTCTCGTTAAATTAAAGAAATAATTTAGTTTTCGAATCCTTCTAGAACAGCTATAAGCATATCAATATTTCTGTTGAAACAGGATCAAGTACTTKTTTGCCATTGTTATACAGAAAKAAACTTCTGAAAACTAGCTGCTATTCGTTAGAAAAATCAACAGATTTCAATTTCACCCAATAAAGAGTAATGTAAGGGTTACAGAAAGAAAGCTCAAGATCAAAGGGAAGAAAACCCAATCATGATTATGGAATTTGTGCAAATAGCCTCCTTGGTGTCAATATTGAACTGCAAAGGATCTAAACTGTTGATGTTCTTGAGATATTATCTCGAAACTTGGCATCTCAAGTTGTCCTAGTCAATATGAGTTTAAAAAGATAATGATTTTTGGTCGCATTTTAATCAAGGAAAATAAAAAACTGCAAACACTGCTTACTGCTGCTTCTAGATATCCAAAAGTCATTGTCTCCCCTTTTTGTGTTTGCTCTCTAGTGGTAAATACAAAAAGGAATTATGAGCCCCTGATCATTTTTAACTTGCACTTCTCACTAAAGTATTTTGCAATGACTGCGACAAGGTCACTGCTTGGGCTTCCTGTTTCCCTGATGGGTGAGCATCAGTCCCACATTTTGCCAGACAAGCTAAAATCTATGGTTTTTAATCTGCATAATCACATTGCTATAGGGGAAAGTACAGACTGTGCATGAARAGGCCTGAACTGTATGACTCTTTTATTAAGCAGTGCAAAAGGMCAAACATGGTTATCTGGATTAGATAAAGTTTTGTCATTTTTGGAAGTGGTGGGTAATGACAGCATCCCAATGTGATCTAGAAAAATGAAAAATCATAAAAAGATATTGCTATTTAAAAACAGTACCCTTCATATTATTTGCATTATAAAATTAGGTTAAGATTAAAACAATTGATCAAGCATCCAAATGCTAGAAATGACTGCCTACTTTTGTTGCCATTGGAAAATGTCAAAACAGGTCGAACTTTTAGAGCTCATCAGCTGTGTATTATTTTATAAACAAGAAAATGAAGATYGTGGTTGAAGATCTTGAAATATTTTTGATAATCTAAATTACATGTTCCAGATAACACCTAGATCCAAAAGGCAACACTGTAGCACTTTTTTGAATGCAATATGCAGATTGCAGAGATTGAAGTAGACATTAATTCAAGAAAATACTAACTTGACAATGAATGCAACAGGAATGGCTTATCAATTTAAAGGAAGCTCAGAAAACTTACCGGTGTCAAGGTTGCCAATAATGGTGTCTTCACCAAATCTTGCCTTCTTCCATATCGAGCTCGAACGTACTTTGCCATTATGCTCAAGCCCCAGGAAGTCCCAAGACCTGGTGGTGTGCAACTTCCGTCCTTGGTTCAAAAACAATGACACCACTTGTGGATGGTCTGGATTAAGAACAAATCAGTAGTTCTGTTAGTCAAAAATAACTAAAAACTCCGCAGAAACAAGAAATAGAAACATTCTTAATTGCTTACTGGATATCTCAGCAGCTTCTGCATCTCCAAGTATCGCAGCGAAGCCATTGATATGTCTTGTATAAGAATACAACATTGCATCTTTGGCCTTCTCCTTGCTGGTGTAAAGATGTGAAGTATATTACGGACTGAATTTGAACAATCGAATGAAGATTAAAGATTTGGATTCTATCATAAATGATCTTCACTAACCTCCCCAAAAATGATCCCAGGAACTCATAATGGGAATCTGTTACTCTATCCAAGTCAACGGACTCAACATCTGCAGCATGCGAATGAGCTCCCAAGTACACCACATATGACTAAAACATCCACATGAGAGAAAAAATTTCTGGTTAAACCTCACCAGAACACATTGACTTATTGAAGGCAGAGAAGCTATAAATGCTTACCCTTTTGATGGCAAAACTGGGCTTAAGCAATAGGGCCGAAAGAATTGAGAGGAGGAAAATGGTTGAAGTTCTTGCTTCCATTGCTCCTCTGCTTGGAGCTCCTTTCTTTCGTCCTCCTCTTCTATTTAAAGTGTTCTTTTTTTTCCATTCTTGAATTTAAAACTATCGTATTACTTGGTATGAAAGAAAAAGCTACWAAATGATAATTCYAAAATCTTGAATTATCTTTGTTATCTTAATCTATCATTAGCCATATGATGTCATGCACTGCTACAATAACCTAAACTTAGTCAATTTGATCTTCATTTATCCAAGAATCTAATGTAAGAATACAACTTCCTGCATGGAATTAGCCCCTTTTTTTCTGTGTTTCTAGAGGAACACTGCTTATTATAAACATTCAGAAAATCATATGGTCCCTCGGTTTCTTCCAATATGGGAAATTTCTCGCACAAATCTCACGAGTACATTTTATATGGATCGAAATGATAAGTGAAAGAAGGAATAAAGGGATAGAGTAATATGGCAGCAATGGTCCAACACTAGCTGTGGGATGAAAAAAGGCCAAACTGAACCAAACATTTCCAAATTCATATGSTCCCTTATGGATTACTATAACAAAAAAGGATAAATACATATGTTCATGTATAAACATTATCTTGAAAAGACCGAGTCTTTGACTGCAATATCCCAAAATGCAGAGCCAATAGATCTATTAGTTAAGATTGTCCCAGAATATGCAGGCGGAAGACACCCTTTAATAGGAAAGAAAGAAGGAAGCGATTTCGCTTTCAATCCTAACAGTCTACTTCAAATAGAAATTGCAGTTCAAGAAAATCAGTGTTCGGGCTCTACAGTAAAGATGGTCGTTCGGCCTTTTATTTGCCAGGGGAAGAATATGGAGGGAACTGATAAGATCAAGAGGGGGWGGGCGGAGGGGGAAAGCTATTTTTGACTTTGTAAGAAAGATCCAAAATTGTAAAATTTGGCGATTGTGATGTGCTCCTGGGACAAGTGGAACCTTCCTGATCTTTCGTATTTAGCTGCTGGCTGGTCTTTTTTTTTTTTTTTCCCTGCAACTAGATGAACTGGAGTAGGGTAGATCTCTTTATTAGATGGGAACCTATCAAATGGTTTGTTTGTCAAGTAAATTATATTACCTACTACTCTTTTATTTTTCGTTATTGGCAATACAGTACCTATGTTTTGGGCATAGATTCAAGCTAAGAAGTTTAGAAAAGAATGAATTCAAATTTCAAAAATTTTGATTCTTATCTTGAAAATAATTTCTACCACATTATCCATTTGGAAAGCAATTTTTAGAGATTGCTTCAATGCAGCATTGCTCGTGGTTGATTTTTCATGATTATCATGTTTTARAAATATAAATATTTAATTTAAAATTCTTTCAACGTAATAAGAGTCGACTTTATTTAGAAGTCATTTATCGATATTGCTGAGTTAGATTTAATTGATATTTCATCTTTTAATTGAGAASACATTCAAGCTTCATTCTTCAAATATCTTGAAAATGTTAATTCCATTTCCCCATCTACCTTGGGGAAGGTTTTGTTGGTTTTGGTTATATCTTGGATTTGTTTTTCTTTATTTCTCTCTCTCCCCCCCCACCAGCTTTCTCCATGTTCAATGTCCCTTTTGCCCTTTTCCTTTCATCTCTAGAATATTAGTGGACCACTTGCATCGGCCGTCGCTGACTGTGGGCAGTTTCCCCAAACCCACCCAAAACTTCGAAACTGGAGTATCAAAGTGTACATATTGAATCAAACTCGAGTCTTTGTTAAAATAATTAAAGGATATTTGAATATTTGAATATTTAATTCGACTCGATCGATTCAGGTACTAAAYTATTGTCAGTTTACAATTTTGGTTCAATCTAAATGTTTTAAATTGAAATGAAAAGGAAAAGACGYGAGAGAATGGATATGAGCAGAATAAGCATTCAAGGTAGGAGGAAAAAAGTAAAAGTGCTAATTAGGCTCTATTCTAACAGCAAGCGCTAAGATCAGAAGATCGGAGATTCAACCTTATGGAAGTGTGTTATAATGATTCATATACTTATAATTTATATTAAAAGTGATTCTTATTGTGATGGTTGAATMGGAAGCAAATCAAGGAGAAATATGACACAACAAAAGCACATGCAAAGGCGCAAATACACATGCAAAGATCTAAGATCATGCACCTAATTAATGAAGATGACCAAATTTTTCTAACTTCATTTATTAAAATCCATGACCATTTGAACTTAGATGAAATCAAACATGGAAGAAACCCCCCTTTTCTGTTCTTTTCTGGATAAAGAATCACATGTTTTGCTGATTAATTAATTACTCAGAGTGAATTATTGTTATCATTATTGATAGTAATATATAGTGTTCACATTTAGGTCCTTTTGGCCATTTTCAAGGTGATTTCCGGCAAAGAGAAGTATACCGGCCGGTCACTGACTCTCCTATCCTTCCTCACCTTCGTCCACTCTGTTTACTCAAGAAGGAAAGGATATGAAACTTGGAGTACGTGATTATTCATTTCAATCTAAGGACCTACAAATGATTAGGTAGAAAGTTTGGATTTTCAGAATCTACAATTTATGCTTTGCACTTTGAACCCCACCCACACAATCAACCATGTCTTACAGTCTTTGTCAATTTGGTGCATCCTTTTTTTACGAAAGAATGTTCTTTGTACTCTAAAAGCAAATTGTTTCAAGAATTAAGAGGAGCTAGGCAGTCCTACCTTTTCAATTTATTCGAAACCTTGATTAGTAATCACTCCTAAAGAAATCGATAATTCGAGAAAATTGTGTGACATCATGTCTACATGAGAACTCCAAGTAATTCACAGGACTTCAAACCACCGAAGATCATAAACATTAGTACAATCTCTCTTCAGCCTAGATTTGCCTTCAATATGCAACCATTTTGGTGCAAATTMGTCGACTTATCTTGGTCAATGATTAGATTCGAGTCTAATATTACTTTAGGTTGCTACTTAAGGTAAGATGTCTAAGGTTTCGAAAATATGGTAAAAGCTTTATTCTTGTTGCTCTAATTTAGAATGTAGTGGGATGGCGAATTCTATCCTTTCTGATGCTGTAGCCTAAAGTTTGTTTGAGATGCAGTGGGCCTGGAACAGCTTTAGCAGAAGGCACTAGTGTAAAGAATGTCAAAGCAGAGAGAAGAAACAGCGAGGCTTCAGCTGCATCATCATTGTTCTTTTTGAATCATTGTGCTTTAGTATACCGCAGGGAAACAGCCTTTTCAAATGAATATTCTTCAGCTGCATAGATTAGTCATGATCAAACAAATGGAGAGCCTGTCATCCAAGCAGCAAACTAATTAACCAACGCTTCGAAGCTGTTTCAGTATTGAAGTTTTGCTCCACTCTTTCCTTTTTGTAGAAACCCAAGAGGATTTCTAAAGCCATTTGGCATAAGGGTAACGATTCATACGTGATGTATAATGTACGTTTTCATTATTGTAGGCTTTAATGGCTAATAGTAGTATTTGCTATGTTCCATTATCACAAAATAAAAGGTTATTGTTATGGTGATCACGACCATTAATTAGATCCTTGTAGCAACTTTCCTAAAAAGTGGACAATGAGATCATGTTAAACCACACTCAATGGATATTCTAATGAAAATAGTGTCACCAAGAAACGAAAAGAGAGAAAATGGAGTGCAAGAACTATACTATACAGTTGAATATTATATATATGCATTGTTTTAGGTTATTCATAGCACATATATTTCATACAATCTAGTACTCTTTTCATGATGCTTTCACCACAATTGGACTCCTCACGTAGTGCTTCCCATCAGACCAAGTCAACCTGCCAAACACATAATGTCTAGCTGCGCTGGATTTTCTAATCTTCAGAGTAAGCTGAAAGCTTTTCTCTTCACCAATTCTTTCAAAGTCAAGTGTCTTAGGTTCAACATCAATAGATACTCCAGCAGGCTTCACAATGTGGGCAGTATATGTAGCTGCAGAACCAACATTTGTCACAGTTCTGGTCACAGTTATTGAACTCTTGAGATGTGGAACAGTGATTGAGGGGTAATTGAAGTTGATGAGATTAATTGGCTTGGGGCATTTATATGGGTGCTTTGTGAATAACATAATCTGGCTTTCATTATAGCCGAGTGAGCATATGAAGTTCAGGTAATCGTTTGGAGTTAAGTCATATACCAATCCAGGATCCATTGCTCGGTTAGGGTTCAAATGTCCCGCTCCATAATCAAATGGGGTGGCCTTGACATGGAACGCATTTTTCATTGGCTCAACAAAGTTATCCCTTGTTCTTGCTGTAAATATGAGTTTAAGGCAATGGTTAGATTCAGATTCAGAGTAAGTACCAAAACACATGATTCACATACAAATAGATAAGAGTTTACCTATTCTTTTTTTTTGGGAATAAATTAGAAAATTCATGCATGCAACTAGTTGAGCTCTATGAGAATATTGCAATCATATTGAAGTTGTAGAGTTTTGATATCTTAGGCTCACCGGTGGTCATGATTGCAGATTTGATTGCATCAGGACTCCAATCTGGATGTAGAGTTTTCAGTAGGCCAACTACTCCAGAAACATGAGGGCATGACATTGAAGTGCCTGATTGTGAACTAAATTGAATTCGGTGCCTACCAATAGCTTGTGCTTCACTATAAGCAGCAATCACACTCACTCCTGGAGCAGTGATGTCAGGCTGAAGAGATCGTAATAGGACAGATATCAAGRAAAYAYACAGAAAAATAAACAATAAAAACAAATCCAGTTCTYGGAAAACCTTGAGAATCTCAGGTGTAATGGTATTAGGTCCTTTTGATGAAAAAGCTGCCATGAATGGTGCTGGCTTTGTGCTCAATTGAGTTGTTGGCCGTGTAATGTAAGCCCTAGGAACCCTGTTAAAATGCTGAGTTTTTAGGCAGGAAGTTTACTTGGGGGCCTAATACGTTGTCTTTTTCCATTGGGATATTTGCATTTGACCCCCTTACAAATGTTATGATCATATATTAATTCCCTAAATTAAATATGGGTTCTTTTGTAGCTCCTAGTTACTTTTTATTTGAAAAAATTACAAGATTTAACGTCAATATTCTGCATACGTTGATTTTCAAAATTTCCAGTTGGATATGCCTTGCATAATGATCAGTGGGGTGACCAGCACCTTACCTTGCATTATTGATATAAGAAAAGAGAGCAAGTCCATCAGTGTAATTGATATGTGAAGCAGGAACAACATGGGTATCAGCATCTATTTCATTCCCCGAGTCCTTATCGTTTGCGAGAACCATTCCTACAGCACCAACCAAAGCAGCTTCTTGGCTCTTAGCRACCTTTCCGACATCCCCTCGAAGACAGACCAAGATTTTCCCCTTTACTTTACTGGGATCCAGTGTTCCAGCCTTACAAAGCATACTGAAAAAATGTGCAAATACGAAGAATTKATGTAGAAAAAGTATACTAATTCTATGATGTCTAGGGCACACATGGAATGGAAATGTCAAAGGTTCTTCACACTTACGCATCTCCGGATGATGCATTAGCAGCTTTAACGGATTTAGCAGTAACAATTGGAAAGAACTTGTAACTTGGCAATGCTTCAGGTGAAAGGCTTTCTCCCTGTAGAGAAGAAGCAAATACAATGAAGGCTAGTAGTCTAGAACAAATAAGTATTTTGACACTTCTATGATCGTAAACTAATTTCTACATCCATTTTTTGTTTTTACCGGTGCTCTACAAAATCTCATGCAACAGGGAAACAAGGAGAGAAAATGCCGTTCATGATCTTTGTTATTTTGCTTCAAATATGTTAATCCATTCATTTAAGCATGGAATTCTGGAACCTTGTCTTTCATACCATGTGAAATTCACAAGTTGAAAAAAAGAAGGGGAAGAAAACTAAACTCAAAGCGCATCTTGTTGCCAAGGACAACATAATTAGGGAAATGTCTATCCATGGTGCTTGCACCTACTGTGATCTGCCAAGGTGCAAGGTTGGCAACAGTACCAGTGTGAGGTCCAGCATTACCAGCTGAGCACACCACTACAATTCCATGCATAAAAGCATGAAAGGAGCCAATGGCAACGCTGTCACTGAAAAAGTCATTATAATATCCTTGAAGTGATATTGAAAGCACATCAACTCCATCGTGGATAGCCATATCAAAGGCAGCCAAAACATCTGCATCATAGCAGGGATCATGAGCCCCCGGCCAGCAGACCTTGTAAGCAGCCACACGAGCATATGGTGATCCACCTTTTGCCGTTCCATTTCCGCATCCAAATACATTTGCTCCTGCTACAAAATTACCACCGGCAATTGATAATGTGTGGGTTCCATGACCTGAAGTGTCTCGTGGCGACTCGAAAGAGGAATTAAGAGACCCCATGACAGCTGCATATCCTTTGTTGAAGTATCTTGCTCCAATGAGTTTCCTTCATTTTAATTTGTATCCATGCCAATGACACACGGTTCAATTTGCCAAATTTATTTTAATTTCATGCAGCCATGTCTCTGAAAAAGATTATATGTTCTATATGCTAGTTCTTAAATTTGGTAATACTTATGAACATCAAAGGGCCAGAAAACTGAAATCATTTGCAACAAAAGGAAAATGCATTCACTTTATAATTTCACCACGTTCAGAAGCTTAAGTGATATGACTATCTGTCAATGTTGTACAGTTCTGAAAATTATCATCTTTAATCCTAGAATAAAATCATGATTATGGAAGTTSAAACGTGTCTGATAAATTACACTTTTGAAACTAGAGTAAATGACTACCACTCATGTCCATCTATGCCAAGTCCTAGGCAYTGAGCGTTCTTCTTGTCAACTAAACAAGGAACAGAAAACTCGAAGAGCATATCTGTCAATATAGACAGGGAAACTAGCTCTCCTTAACTGCCTATCAAGTTTGATATGCAACCATTATCAACTCTGTTGATTTAACGCTACTACATTCCCAAGGAAAAGAATCTTATTCAGAGCTGCACTAGAGAAAAAAATGCATAATGTGGACAAAGGAATATGAACCTGTTGCAGTGAAAAGTTGCATCAGAATCACTTTGGCAAATTCCTTTCCACTTTGATGGTATTGGTCCCAGATCTTCCTCACTAAAGCTTTTGGATTCAGGCCAGACACCTTATTCCATCCCATCAAAGAGAAAGTGAGGATAGAGCAAGTCAAAAGACATATTAATTGCAGAAAAGAAAAGAAGAAAAAGGGAGCTGAATATTCCTTTCTTTGTCAGTTTTGCATTTTCATCAGCTGTTTATCATTGATTTTGTTGCGGCCTGTTATGAAGACCCTCACAAGACTGCAATTTCATGCAAAACCAAAATGATTTGATTTCCTTTATGAAACCTGCCATATTCTGTACTATCAGCTGGAAGTTCAAGTAGAGTGCTTTTCAACAGAAAGCTAATGGAAGGGTTATGGAAAAAAGTAGAAGCCTGAAAGTAATTAACCATTTCACTTTCAGTTATTAAACCCAAGTTTTCTCATGGAAACTAGAGACATGGTAATTACAGAAATATTGCTTTCTCAAAGCCATTGTTGAACTCAATAGATCTTTTTAAATGTTATTATCAGCTAAAAACTCCAATGCTTTGCAGTTCATAAAATGGGTAAGTTACAGTAGAAACTTCACGATTCTCAGCAATATCTATACAGAGATCACAATGAATGGCTCTGCAGAACCGGAATGAAGAATCAATTGAAGGGAGTTTGGCAACTTACCGCTATCGAGGTTGCCAATAATGGCGTCTTCGCCAAATCTTGCCTTCTTCCAGATTGAGCTAGGATGTATATTCCCATAATCGCCAAGTCCCATGAAGTTCCATGATCTGGTCGTTTGCAACTTCCTTCCTTTATTCAAGAACACTGATACAACTTGAGGGTGGTCTGAGTTAACATCAAATCAAAAATTGTGTTAGCAAAATGAAGATAAAATATGTGCAGAAACAAGAAGTAGAAAGATTCCCGGCTACTCACTGGATATTTCAGCAGCTTCTACATCCTCAAGTACTGCTGCAAAACCATTTACGTGTCTTGTATAGGAGTAGAAAATTGCATCTTTAGCCTTCTCTTTACTGTATCCATAGAATGAAACATGCACAGTATCTTAGCAATATTCCCTAACTAGATCACGAATCAGGCCTCAATTCCAGGATTTTCTTCCCTTATTGAAGAAGATTTGAATTTTTGTGAACAACTTCACTTACCTCCCCAAGAATGATCCAAGAAACTCATAATGGGATTCAGTTACGCTATCAAAGTAATTGGATGATGCATCTGTAGCATGTGAATGAGCTCCCATATACACCACATATGACTAGAACAACCACATCACAAAGAAAAGTACATTAATGAATTCTTAATTTGAAGGCACAGCAAGTAGTAGTAGTCTTTACCTTTCTTATGGCAAAAGTGTGTCTTAGCATTAGTGAGAAGAGGAAAACGATAGTGATTGCACTTGGTTTCATTGTTACTCCTTTTGGTATTTCCTCCGATTTGCTTCTCTTGTTGGTTTGCTTCCATGCAAAAATGGGCTTCTATATAAGTGGGCTTTTGATTTCATTCTTGACTCTTCAAACAATTAAAAAAAGTTATCTATACTGTTAAATTAAATTAAGATTTTATATTTGATCCATACTTTTGGTGTTCTATTAAGAGCTTTGAATTAGGCTTTGTTCGATATAAGATTCAGAATTCGTTGATATAATTCAMATCGAATTCGGATTAGATTCATTAATGTGGGGATACTGAAGAAAAAAATTATGATTCCACTGCATTATCTGTTTCATAAAATTTACTTTGATATGTTTCATACTACTTTTTTGTGAAACCAACTTTATGTCTACTAATATGCAAATTATAACAAAGGATAATGTGCTTTTCCTTTCTCAATATATGTGAAGTTGTGTTTAGGTTTTTTCTTTAAAAAGAAAAAAAGGAACTCTATTTTTTCTCAATATCTAGATTGGGTTTCTAGTATATTGTTCTGTTACATCAATAAGAACACGATATATATATACCTTAATTTCTGCAATAAACGAAAAGATCTGTTGGAAACGTTAAAGAATTAATACTTTGATTGGCATTAAAAATTGTGTAGGAAAAAATGTTATAGAGAAATATATTAGGTCTAAGCCGAATATTGGTGGAATGAGGAATGAAAAAGCCAAACGGGCCCAAACATGAAATGACATGGTCCATTAGCTTGACTGAGACTGCGCCGCACGAGGGCCATGAGGAATCCGGAAAGATTCTATTTTGAGCACAGAAGCATGATGGCCCACTATCAAATCTTAGCATAATCACGCGCGCGCGTGTGTGTGTGTGTGTTCCCTTCTAGATTCTTTTTTCGGAGCAAATTTGACCGGAATTACACTATTCTTACCTTTTTTGATGCTTTACCAATTTTGCCCTCCATAAATTATATTACTTTTGCAATCATACTCCAACTCTGCAAAACGCTCAATTTACCATCTGGCAGTTACATTTTTTTCTTTTATAATTTTGGCCCCTTCTTTAAGAAAACCTCTATTTTACCATCCAAAGGTCAAAATAGTCCCAATGATATCATGTAAATGTTACCCTTTCATTACTGAKAATTAACCTTAACTTGGAGATTATGATAGGATAAAATTGATTGTTTGCAAAAAAGAAAAATATAATTACAAAAATCATAATTTTGAAGAATAAAGTTAATAAATAAAAATTTCATTTTACCATCCTCGAAACAAAAAACTATTATTATCTTTGAATTTCAATCCAAATATAAATTTCAACTGCATCAATCTGATGGCTTCCACGAGATCTAGCATTAACACCAATTAATTTAAAATTTTTTTGAAAACAGAAAATCATCGTAAAATAATCATGAATTTAATATTCATATGCACCAGTGTTATTAAGACTGAGTTAAACATAGGACAGGGACACAAAACTGAAGCATTCAAAATTATGAAAAAGGAAACTTCTTATTATTATTGTTATTATTATAAATCTTGGAAATTACCGTCATTGTCATGTTTTCAGCTATTATATGATTTGAGCACCTTTCTCCTATAATGCCTTGACCACTATTGGACTCCTCACTCGGTGTTTCCCAMCAGACCACGTCAACCTGCCAAAGACATAATCTCTAGCTGCACTAGAGCTTGTAAGCTTTAGAGTAAGCTTGAATCTTTTCTCTTCACCAATTCTTTCAAACTCGAGTGTCTTTGGTTCAACATCAACTGATACTCCAGCAGGGTTAACAATTCTAGCAGTATACGTAGATGGGGTTCCAACATTTTTCACAGTTCTTGACACAGTGATCGATCCCTTTAAGTTTGGAACTGTGATTGAGGGATAATTGAAATTGCTGAGATTAATTGGCCGGGGACATTTGTAGGAACCCTCTGTAAACAGCATAATCTGACTATTATTGTAGCCTAACGAGCATATGAAGCTCAAGTAATCATTGGCAGTTAAGTCATAAACCAATCCAGGATCCATTGCGCGGTTAGGGTTCACATGTCCTGCTCCATAGTCAAATGGTGTGGCCTTGACGTGGGATGCATCTTTCAATGGCTCAACAGTGTTATCCCTTGTTCTTGCTGTAAATAAGTAGATAAGAACTGGTTAATGCAGAAAGAGACAAGTAGCGCTAAACATGGTTCATATGGAGGTATTAGYGCTGAGAGATTTATGGTACTCACCAGTGGTCATGATTGCAGATTGGATTGCAGCATGACTCCAATCTGGATGGAGCGTTTTCAGTAGGCCAACAATTCCAGAAACATGAGGGCAAGACATTGAAGTGCCTGTTGCTATATTAAATGGAGCTCTTCGCTTATCGAAATCTCTGCCCGTTGGCCCTTTTTGTTTAGTCCAAGAAGCAATGACATTCACTCCTGGAGCAATGATATCAGGCTGAAAAGATGATATTAAGAATTGCATAGTATGATGAAGATATTAAATCTCACATTGCTCATCAAAATTATACTGGAAAACGAAACAAAGTCCAATTGTATGAGACCTTCAGAATCTCTGGTGTAATGAAATTGGGCCCCCTTGATGAAAAGGATGCCACTGTTGGAGCTGGCTTTGTGCCCACTTGAGTTGTTGGACGTGTAATGTAAGCCATAGGTGACCTGCTAAAATTCTCAAAATTTAGAAAGTAGGACTACTTGGGKACCTGAAAGAATATGAACATAGAAAAGGTAAGCTGTAAAGTTTCCTATGCACAAGTGCAATCTGTAGGCTCATTTTGATATGAATATATCATACTGACTCTAGTCTATAAGATACTTAAATAGGTTGGTTCTCGTAACATACAATTAGATATTGTTGTTCAGAACTGTCATTCAACCAAGAGCCTCAGGAATAGAAAGCGATGCAAGTTTCCTGGGAGATCGGTGCTGTTTGGATATCAACTTACTTTGTGTTATTGATGTAAGAAAAAAGAGCAAATCTATCGGGATAATTGAGATGTACAGCAGGGAGAACATGTGAATCAGCAATGATTTCTTTCCCAGATGCCTTAACATTGGTAAGAACCATGCCTACAGCACCAGCCATGGCAGCATTTTGGCCCTTGTCCACACATCCAATATCCCCTTCCAAGCAGACCAGGATCTTCCCCTTCACTTTACTGGGATCAAGTGTTCCAGCCTTGCAAAGCAATCTGTAAGAATATGTAGTTGTCAAGCATTCGAGCTGTAATTTCTTTATTCTCATCTCGGAGTCCCAAAGGCTTTAAAAACATAGAATGATGTCCTTACGCATCTTCATATGATGCTTTTTCAGTTTTCGCTGTTGTTGCAGAGATAATTGGAAAGAACTTTTTGCTTGGCAGTGCTTCTGATGAAAGACTTTCACCCTAAAAGGAAGAAAAATGTATTGAGAGATACAACGGAGAACGTAGTGACATATTAAACTGCTGGCTTTTCTGTTTATCATTTGGCTTCTAAATATCCACCTTATCTTTCTATTCTCTTCCTAAGCATGGAATTCTTGATCAAGAGAAGTTTGAAGAAGGAAAGAAGAATAGTACTAACTCTCAAGCGTAACTTGTTGCCGAGGACAATATAACTAGGGAACTGTCGGTCCATGGTGCTCGCACCAACTGTGATCTGCCAGGGTGCAGAGTTGGAAACTGTACTAGCATCAGGTCCGTAGTTACCAGCTGCGCATACCACTACAATTCCATGCTTAACAGCATGGAAGGAGCCAACAACAACACTGTCATTGAAAAAGTCATTATAATATCCTTGAAGTGATATTGAAAGCACATCAACACCATCATGGATAGCCATATCAAAGCCAGCCAAAATATCTGCATCGTAGCACTGGTCAGCTCCCGGCCAACAGACCTTGTAAGCAGCTACCCGRGCTTTTGGTGATCCACCTTTTGCTGTTCCATTTCCAAATCCAAATAAATTTGCTCCTGCTACAAAATTACCACCAGCTATTGATAATGTATGGGTTCCATGACCTGAAGTGTCTCTGGGAGAATCAAAAGAGGAATTGAGAGGCCCGTTAACAGCTGCATAACCTTTGTTGAAGTATCTTGCTCCAYTGAGTTTCCTTCAGTAGTAAACATGTATTGACATACCATAATATCACAAGTTAATTAGCTAGCTGAGGAACATATCTGCAATTTCTTCACATCAAATACCTACAAGGGGTATTACTGAACATAGTAATCTAGGAACTACTAGTGATTGACTCTAAACACCTCTATGATTAGAGAATTTTACAAAGCGGACAAAGGAATTTGACCTGTTGCACTGAAAAGCTGCATCTGAACCATTTTGGCAAATCCCTTTCCATTTCACCGGAATTGGACCGAGTTTTTGATCAGTAAAACTTTTTGATTCAGGCCAGACACCTGTGCCATCCCGTGAAAGAAAAAGTGAAAATGGATAAAATCAAAAGAGACAATAACTGTAAAAGGAGAAAATAAGTCCTCCTATGACTTTAATTTGCTCTATCAAGATAATCTATCATTTTCAACAACAGAAGAAACTCCAAAACTCGAAATGGACCAYGGACYTGAAAACTTTAAAACTGTATTACACTTTAAAACAATAGAAATATTAAAGTGCGTTTGATTATGACTGCCTTAATTAGATGAAGTTCTGRCATAAGTGAACATAAACAATTGTTTACTCTTCAAGCACTAACTTTCAATTATGTGTAAAGATGCTTCAGTCCATTGTCCAAATGCAAGTTATTGATTTCCGATTCTTTTGCCACTAATATGCAGCCAAATGAGCTTCCAGAATTAAGCAGYTGTGGGACTGTTATGAACAGGAAACTGAACATGAATGTTMAATTTGTGGAAACTTTTCCAACCTTACYCATGAAATCAGGGAAACAGTGTCTTCATAGTGAATGGTTTGAGGAAGATAAGGGATAATCAATTGAAYGGATGACAATAGTTACCACTGTCAAGGTTGCCAATAATGGCGTCTTCACCAAATCTTGCCTTTTCCCATATTGAACTTGGACGTATTTTGCCATTGTGTTCGAGTCCCATGAATTCCCATGACCTGGTGGTTTGCACTTTCCTTCCTTGGTTCAAGAACACTGAAACTACTTTAGGATGATCTGTAAATAAGAAAAAAAATTCATCACCACTGTCATTGAAATGGAAATAATATAACTCTCCTCACTAGACCAGTAGCTCTAACACAGAAGTACCTCGGCCTTCCTTCCCTGTTAGGATTTTATAACTTACTAGATATTTTAGCAGCTTCTGCATCTTCGAGTATTGCAGCAAAACCATTGATATGTCTAGTATAGGAGTAGAAAATTGCTTCTTTCGCCTTCTCTTTACTGTTGCAGGAACAGTTCAATTAAGCATGCAGAGTACGTATCACACAGAATTTTGAGAATCCACTCAGAGAGTTGAATTCTCGATCATGTAAAATTGTAGATGGAGTTCACTCACCACCCCAAGAATTGTCCAAGAAATTCAAAATGAGAATCTGTTACTCTATCCAGGTCTACTGATGAGACATCAGTAGGATGTGAGTGAGCTCCCATGTAAACCACATATGACTAGAACAAACGGCCACAAAACCCAGGAAAATTATGTTGCTGACCAACTAGTATGGTATATAGGGAGATAAGTTACAAGTTCTTACCTTTTTTGCGGCAAAAGCGGTTCGAGGACATACTGATAAAAGAATTAAGAGAACGATAATGGTCCAAGCACTTGCTGTCATTGCTCCTCTGAGGTCTAGTACGAGCACCTTCTTCTTTTTCCTCCCACTCAACAAATTTGATGCGGTGCTACCAAGTAGACAGCTTCCATTTATAGTGTTAATCTTCTAGCAGTGTTGTTGCCTGATGGGATAGTCTTGCTAGAAAGAAGCCTATCTTATACAGGGTCCAAAAGCTACTTTTCATATAAATTCTACGTCCATTGTGTACATGATATCCAGGGTATACGAACAAATAAGAAGGCACATATTCAAGATCCTTTTATTATTGGTGTCGTTTACTTTTTAAGTTTATGAAATTCATATAATTGCATAGCTCCAAAAGATTTCAAAAGCTTGCTTGATTGCTATGCGGGCACGAGGTCAGGTCTTCATGGTCCAAAATGCACAACCAAGTACACGATAATCATGTGTATCTTTTTCTTTTTCTGTTCTTTATAAATATTTTAAGAATTGATTCTTATTTTTCTAAATAACAAATCAACTTTAATAATAAATTATAGTATTAAATGTGCAAAGAAATTTTAAATCAATCAAAAGTGAGGATGATCGTATACTTATAAAAATGGACAAATGTTTATTCTCATAAGGACTTTAAGGACTTTTAGATAGAGTTTAAATATAAAGTCACATACGTCTAGACCTTAAGTGAATAATATTATACTAAACATGGGATGAATGGTCTCAATAATTTTAATAAATGATATCAAAACCCGACCTTGAAATTTTGTCAAATTGAAGAAATTCTCGAATGAAAATAGTAAATCTRGTTAACTCACGAAGAGATCTATGACTAAATGCCCTCGAGGTAAGTGACACGTACTTTGGTACTTCATGTAAGAAGTGAAGATAGGGTGYATAATTGTTTGAAAGAGTTCTCCTGGTTAGACATACTCTAACTAGTTAATATATTTTAAGTTCGTGTTATGTTTTATTTTCTATATATATATATATAATATTTAATCCAACAATTTAATATATTTAATAAATGAATTATTAATGAATTTTTATATTCGAGATTCATGTTTATAGCGTCATAATAAAGAAGCTTTGAATCAAATATGTTTCAAAATAAGAATTGAGATATGGCTAAAGAAGAGTAATGGACAGTGCACAATTAATAATTAACTTAAATTAAGTCCATTATCTATTGGTGGCCAATGAAAATGCTTGATTGAGCTTGGTAGGGTCCACATAGAGCATGTTCTCAATTAATTAATCAGACGTGGATCACACTAATTCTTCTTTGTCATAAGTGCTCAATCCAACCTTTGGAATAGAATTCGCGACCCARGCCTTTTTCTCTTTCGCATATATTCTTCGTACTGTTTGCTTTATCGTCATTAAATAAAGAGCACTATAGTCCTAAATGCTCTTCAAAATTAATATCAATTTTTTTATTAAATCGTGGATGTCGATATTCTCACTTATGTTTATAAAATCCGATTCTATATTCGAATTTGAAATCTTATTTTAACTTAGCAATATGCTTACTTACTATTCCAAATTGGGCCTTCCGAGTTTATGAACCCTGGTAATATAGAAAATGTTGGCTTTATTTTATTGGCCCTTATTTTGAAATGGTAGCATTATTGGCCTTATATACAAACGGCCAKGGTCCCAATCAAGAATCACAAATTCCTATTGGGGAAGAACAAGGAGGAAAGTGACATCTCTTGGCCTGGGATAAGGTGTGCAAGCCTCCCAAAAAGTAAAGGAAGTCGATGAAATGGCCTTAGCCAATCTTGGGTGGAGATCTTGGCTCATCAAGGAAGCTTGTGGAGCCGTCTCCTCCATCATAAATATGGCACTTTAACAGCAACCCATGAGGTGAAGAAATTTCCGAGCTCCTCCCATCTTTGTCTGGCATGGCATTCTCCATATGGTAATCTTCTTCCTCAGAAAGGTATTTAGGGCGGAGAGCGGGAAACGGGAGACAAGTCAGATTTTGGCTGGATGAATTGGCAACAGGACGACTAAATGATGATAAGCTCCAAATAACTTACCCGTAAAGGAATAAAATGGTGACTGAATATGGTGCTCCTGGGGGCCAGCTGGGATTTCTAAAGTTTTGCTGCTTTAATTTCCTTCCACAACGAGAACTTTAACAGCTTGCACTATGACGGACGGACCTCTCTGTCGGGCTTCCGCGAACGACCAATTTAGCACCAAACCATTGATAGCATTTGGAGAAGAAGCAGTGGACTTGCGACGGGTTGTATCTCAGATGGCAACTTCTTCTACAACCTTTTGGACACAAACACAATTGATAGCATTGATGATTGGGTAGACTTCAACTTGGATGACAATATTGATGCTAATTAATGGGGGGATGCAATGGATCATAATTTTCAGTAAAGCAATCAGTACAATCTGGTTTTGCAGAAATGCCTTGCTCTTCAACTCCAATATACTAACACCGTGAAGCAAAGAGCTGCTTGTATAATATTAGATAGTTCAATGGATTTTGCACCCCATTGTAACGTGTAAATCAAAAGGAGTTAATATAAAAAGACTATTTTTCTCATAAACTGCTTGATGTACATTTCCTATCTTTTTGAATCTCCCATAATTTTATCAATTATTATCTTTTTCCTTCTCTTTTCTTTATCTCTAGATAAACTCAATCTCARTCAAAGTTTTCGAAAGAAATACAAAAAACAGTSAAATAATGTAATAAAAACTCCATTAATGATGGAGGAACTCCAAATTCCAGAAAGCGAGTAGTGTATTCTTATGTTTTGCTGATGAGAACCCTTAAGACTGGAAGACGGAAAGAACAAGAAAGTGGGGAAGAAGATAGTAGGTAATGCATCTTTGACTATTTACTTGAATTACTGCTCTTGAAGACAAAATAATAATAATAATAATAATGATAATAATAATAATAAAGGGAAGATTGTCATTTTATTTAAAAATTATAGAAGAATTAYTATTTTTTTAGTATGTGTAATTCTGTCCAAATGAATTGTTTTTTAAACAGAGAGAATACATCTGAACAAACTAATTTCAAAGCATTTAAATAGGGATAAAATTATTTAACTCCTATTATAATTGCATACTCCCCCCCATGTTCTAAAGCATGTCACAATAACTTCATATATCAAGACATCAATGGATGTTATTTTTCATTTTTACTTTTATTTAATTTGCAAATCAATTTATCAAGTCAACCTCTTGTCTCTCATTTTATCTCATTTTCCCATGCAATTAATCCTTTTATTTTTCAATATAAGGATAAATAGTCATTTTAAAGTAATTTTAGATAAATTTATTGTCTAATTGGTGATTTACTCTAAATTGCATAAATCYAGGGGGGAGGGAGCATTTATAAAAAAACATTTAACGCCCTCCTTGAATTTAGAGATTTTGTAATCCTTCAAATTTAAAATTGATTTTAAGATACAATAATGCTATTTGGCTCGATATCGAGCCACATATAATGTGACTCAATGAGTAAATGTATTGCACAAAGACATATATAACAATATGATCTTTATGCAATGCATTTATTAGTAGTAGGTTGTTATTGTGTGTATTAATTGAGTTATATAATTTAACTTAACATTGAGTCAAATAGCATTACTCTTTAGGATATTTTAACCCCTCAAATCGATGTTTGTAACTCCTAAGATTTGATGTTTTGTAACCTCTAGCACTTTATTGTAATTGGAGGTTATGAAACCATCTATAAAAAGGGATGAGAAAGACATGAGAATAGACACAAAAAATAACAAAGAATCCTCTCCTCTCCTTCGTGTTACTAATATTCATTTCGTAACTTGTTTTTCAATGAATATGCTCATTTTGAAGGTGACTAGGCATTATCGAATTTTATCTTGGAGTTGTGATGGACTGCTATAACCAGAACGTACGAAGGTCTTCACATTTTAAGATGGTGAGTTTGTCAAAATTCTCAAATCAGCTTGCTTTTTTCTTTTCTTTTTAAGTTTTACATGTTATTTACTTAATTATATATATTATCTATTTTGTAAATTAATAAAATCTATAAGATAAAAATTATATCTTTTTTATAACACGAAAAAAATTTAAAGGTAAATATTTTTTTTTTTCCCTTTCCGGGTTCAAATGATTCGTTGTGGGGTTGGGCATATTAGAGAAGGAGAAAGAGAAATTAGATATAAAATAAAAATCAAGTTATATTGGTAGAGTTAGGAGTAAAAAACAATTTGGATTAACTCTATTGCAGAATGGAGAGTTAGGAGTGGAAAATCAATATTTCAAAGCGTGTTTAATTATTTATGTATTTCTTTACTTGGATTAACTCTAACATGTAAGTAAAAAAACGTTTCTTTTTAGAGTTAAGAAAAGTCAAAGTAATTTGTATTAAAACGTTAGAATTTTAAGAGATTTTTTTTTTGTTATAAATGTTATTTTAAATAGAATTATATAGTTTAGAATTTATTTTTTAAAAAAATTTTATTTTTAAAGAACGTAAATAAATTGCTTGTACATCCAATAAGTGAAATTTGCTTTGTTGGGATGTAGAACAAACGTACCTTTGAACCTTCCACTTTCTCACCCTCTATATAAGTAATTTATAATGCGGTGTGTTTTAATCGTTACAAGAAAATTCATTAAAGTTAATTTTGTTTGTCTCCTCTATTCCTATTCACTTTTAGTCGAATCAAATTAAATAATTTTAAATAATCTCAATATATCTATTTTCCTACACTTTCTTTGCCTATTCCTTCATAAGAATTAATCAAAATGGCTAAATTCGCCTRATCTCGACTCCTTTCTTTACTTTAGGACACTCAACATTATGAAAAAATCCGTCAAACCAAATTAATCATGGGTGTGTTTGTCTCAAGCTTTGGCCTTGTCTACATCACGGTCAAAGGCTTCTTATAAACAGCCTCATGATTGCTGATGCCCAAACTAGACATCTTTGGCTCTGCAATAAGACCAAAATACACATTCTAAAACTTCATAGTTGCAGTGTAAATGCATATAATCTAATAATGATGGATGTGGATGGCCTTTTCATATCAAAGAGAAAGCCGAAGTTGTTAAACTTGTCTGGAACCTAAAACTGTTCTCGGTCCTATCACCCTCTCATTCTGCTGCATAGGCTAAACTGTCTGCATTTGTGAAGAAACCTGCCTGCCTCTATGCCGCCTGCCTCGAAGATAAGCCCATATCTATCCAATCCTTCGACTTGGATTTTCCTTTGTCTCTCCTTTCCAGTAGTGCTTTAAATAGCCTAACTTACCACATGCTTGATCATCATCACTCTCTCAAGTTGGGTTTTTGAGGTATTTTCTGATGAAGGGTGGAGCGCAGTAAGCGGGAGAGGAGATACAGGTGGGGTGTGGTTGCCGGCGCGACATTCTTGGACCACTGTTGTTAGTTTTCACCTTTGATTTTCAACGGTAAGTACATTGTGTCTAGCCATTGGTACTATCTGTTCTTTTTAGCTACAAATGGGTTTTTTCTAGCTCATTTTGATCAAGCTAATCTTGGGAAATGCTCATTTGTTTTTATCATAGGAGCTTTATGAATAGTTCATACGTTTTATTTGCTAGGCCCAAAGTATCCTAATTATGGATTGAAGATAGAATGTTCATAATCAACAGTTATGTGACGACAAAATCTGCCTATTTTACACTAGTTTTGGTTGAGTTTAGCTTAATGATTCAGTTGATCTTCTTTCATTATAAGAATCAAGGAGTATCTGTGGCGAACTGCCTATCAGCAGAGACTGACTTGATCAAGACATTGGTCTGCCTGGCTCCCTGGATGCCAACTATGAAATCAGGTCAAGATTCTTGACTCTCTTCCTAGTTGGCATCAGAGGAGTCAGGCAGGCCCAAATATTGGCCGATCAAGAGCAACTGTAAGTTCTTTTGCTGATTCTCATTTGGATTGCACACTTTAGCGGTACTCTCTTCCTAATCATAGTGCAGGGCGTCTCATCCCAGGTAAGAAAGTCGAGTTTGGACATTTTAGATTTCTTTAGACGAATAGTTCCAAAACTGAAGGCTTCTGTCTCTGACCCTTCTAGATTACAAGGCTCGTCTGTTTTTCAACTTTAGTCATATAAGACAGTTGACATTTTCAATTATCAAATGTTTGCTCTGAATCCAAGGGTCATCCCGTGAAAGAATAAAAAGAATGAGATTTTTCTCTTTATCATTACTAACTCTAGGTCTCATTCCGCTGACCTCTCTCAAGACATTCTAGAGAAGTCTAATACATTAAGCTACTCTTTCTTCTCCGCCTTCCCTGCTTCCTTTTCTTGACCATTCAAAATAATGTATTTCTCAGAAACTGCTTAAGTTTCTTGATTTTGCTACATAATTTGAATGCTAATTTATCCACATTCCWTTTTTTTGCTTTTATTATTTTACAACATATGTAAAGATGTTCTTACCTTACCTTTTAACATTTGCCTCATTTTCTTCAAGAATTTCTACTTGTTACAATAACACTCTCCAAGTGAGAACACAGGGATACATTGAACAATTTCATCTTTCATGGCTTTTGAAGATACAAGAAATACCTATAATGATCAAGCCTCTAGGTTACATCTTACAGTCTGACCAAAAGAAGTTGAGAACACAGGAATACAGAGACAATAAAAATAAGTAACTATAATGATCTGAGTTCCATCCTACAGTCTAACCAAAAAAAGTATCACAACTTACAATAACAAGCAAAACTTTTCATCCTGGGGATAAAGATGAGAGAATGAAATCCACCCAAACAAGGTCATGACATCAACCATTCAAGAACTCCTTCCTTTCTTTCTTTCTTTCAGCTCATGAATGAATCAGRCAGAACTTGAATACAATTGACATTTTACTGCCTCACATGATGCTGCAATTCTGGTCATAACTGTTGTCTCTAATCTCAAGATATTGAGGGACGCCCTGGCACGGGTAATGATGCCAGAGCACAGGCGTCTGGAAGGTGACTTCATTCTTTTTCCCTTTATCTTTCTCCTGATCACCACCATCTTTCTTCTCAGGAATTGGACCGACACTAATCAACTCTGCATTCCCAACATTCTTCCTCAGCAACGTTGTGAGCTGAACCGAGTCGATCCCTTCTCCTATCACCTCTATCTGATTCTTGTCCTGTCCCTGTAAAGCAGCTGATAACACTCCTAAACACCAAAACACAAGAATTCAGTTAAACTGATGCAAGTTCTTAACAGTAAAAGCCAAAAAGAAGAAAAAATAGAGTTTTATCCAGCTTTTCTTTACCTGTGTGGCCAACAACAGTCTTCAAAGCCTTCTTGCGATATTTCTCATCAGTCATAGACACTCTGACGATGACCTTTTGCTGCAAACAGAACGCAAGAATGAAGGAGATAAGTTTAATTTATATGCACTGGCAACGCAACACCGAATCTTGAAAACGAAAAAAGCACAGTCAAGATTCGAATCGAAGTTATACCTTCATGATCTTGATTCCTGGTAGTGAACTGGATCGAGTGATGCCTGTACMTAGCTCAGGGCAAGGTATCGCAAGAGAATGATTGAGTATGCTAGCTCAAAAGTTGAGATGGCGTTTGCAGTTCAAAATCCTTGCTTTTATAGGCCCGTTTGGGGCATTGGGTCGGGATCTACATTTAGTTCTAATTTTATAATCATATCTTTTTATATAAAGAAACTTTCAACTTGCCTAATTTATATTCTTTTTGTAATTGTTTAGAGAACTATCAATTTTATCCTTTGAAGCGTCACGAGAATTTTAAATTTTATAATGAAATAATCATCYCAATTCATAATTATTTTATAATGAAATTTTATATTTATCCTTTTTTGTAATGCTTCCTGAGACTATTTTATTCTTGGAAGGATAAAATTCATAATTATTTTTTAAAAAAGGAGTATAATTGTAAAAAATGTAATATCAAAGTACAAAAACGAAAACCTTTTGCCCATGCAAAATTACTAAAGGTATTCGAAATTATGATGTAAATAGGTGATCTCACAAATGATGACATCTATTATAYTGGGAAGGTGTGGATGGTCTTTTTTCCCGCTTTTCCTTTTATTTTTTTGATAAAAATAATATTGGGAGTAGCCAATGTTGACTTTTCTATGACTCAGAAGACGTACCAAACCGCCTTCTCTTTTGGAGAAAAATAAATTATATTAATCAACYCGGTTTCGGACATTRTGCTCCAAAATTGAACRACATCTTTAGAATTTTTACTTTTTCTAGTAGCATAAAAGTAARTGAGATGTYGGGTTTGTTTGGGTTGTTTTACCAATTGAAAAGGCTGTTTTTGYGGTTATCAAAACGTTTGGTAAGARTGAGRAGCASTGGGAAAACTTGSTTGAAGGTGTCTTKAGAAAACACATTAAAAAAGTGAAACTTTTTCGAAAAATAATTATTTAATTTTTAGTTGACAAAATTATCCTTTTCTTCTAAGTTTATCTTGACGTTGGATTTTAACATGAAATTCTGAACTATTTTGGCCTCTATTTATAAGTAAAACGAATTAATTTGATTGGTGAATGTGACACTTACGAGTGACGTGACATCACCTGATTCGTCAAGTTTTCCTTGATATCCATTGGTAAAACTTTGTCATCACTGATACATGTCAGCCTTTTATTGATTGACATACCACGTACTTRCCAATTTAATGAGAATATTCAAAATTAATTTTAATTAAATAATTAGATTATGAAAATTTAATTTAATAAAATTTTCATATCTACAACAATAATATTTAATCAATTGAATTAAATAAAAATAATTTATATTTTTTATCATTTGTAAATAAGAATTATACTAGATGATGTCATTTTGTATCATTTCGTATGTGTTAAAACAGCTTTCATCAATAGTATTATCAAACACTTTATAAACTATTTATTGAAATCTTTTTACTTTTATAATATATTCTCAAACACTAATTAACGTTCACAAATAATACTTTTTCTCGTAATACAACATTTTTACTAACAAGAATTTTATTAATCGTAATCCCGAACTAACCCTTAGACCATTAATTTGGGATAGTTATACTAAACTTAAGTAAACAAAACTATACGAACTTTGATATTTGATTAGAATTGATCCTTTCCATTATTTTTAATTTGTTCAACTTTCAGCRTAGGTCAATCGAGTCAAATAGACCATTAGCCTTTACTCCACTTTAGTGAGCTTAGGAAGAAAAAGCCTTGTTCATGAGAAARAAAAAGTCCAAAAATAAAATTAGACTATTATCATATTGGACGATTGTATTAACGATGTATAAATTCATCCTGTTTTTGGACCTTAATAAATGCATTAATACGTCTCGTCAAGTATATAAATATAATATAATGCTTGGTGGTTTAATTTAAATTATTATTTTTTTGGCTCAACCGTATAAAAAAATAAAAATATTTTATTTTTATTTTTGTATCTGTGATAATAAAAGACATTTATTATCTTTTAACGATATTTCATACAAACTTAAATAAATATTTATGCTATAAATCATTTTCGAATCTCGCTTTTCAATTGATATAAAAAAGGATTAGCRTTTTTTCATAAAGATTTTCCACGTGAAAGATAAATTTAGCAATTAACTACGACCAAGACTTTATGAATCAAGACAAGGTCAACGTCAACGTCCTGTTGGTCAACGGTCTTCATTGCGACATGACCTATTTATCGCACTACTATTTCGGTTGCATGATGTACTAATTTTGAAGTGATGGATTTTTCCATAATATATATATTATGAAATTAATGTAATAGTAATAAGAAAAATACTTATATAAACTCGATTTTTATAAATTATCAATACATTAAAATTTTATTGATATGTTATACCTTTTAAGTCATATAATTTCTCTTTTTATGTATATGGTCCATAAATATTGAGTCCATTTAAGTGTTTTTCCATGTTATATCTAGTCCTACACCAATCACTTAATAAAAGAAAAATAGTTAAATAGGTCGGATCTTCATGGACCATGGGACAGGATGTTAAGTATTTGTACCACATACATTAATGCATGTTATATATATATATTTTTAAAAATATATAAATTTTTTATGTATATAATTCATAAAGYGTGAGTCTGATTTAAGTACTTATTCCCCAGCGAAGTCCATACATATGGTCCCTCTCTTCTGGAGCGTTTCGTCCATTCAACACGGTTTGGAAGACTTTTAACCATAAAGACTTACCTGAGTGGTTGGGGTCAAGCCACGAACAGAAACGCATTCAATCAAAAGGCAAAATCATGATAAGTCTCACTCAGTTTTGGCGYCAAACCTCTTATAACGTTGGTATAGCAGAAGAAACTTCAGTGCTCGCCTCTATGCTCCTTCCTTGACGTACACTTCAAGACTCGTTCTCTTTTTTCCGTTTTCTACCAGATATACTGCGATCAAGAAAACAAAGGAAAAAAAGGGTTTTCCAAAAGAAATCATTGAGACGTGCAACATAGATYAGAATAGTGCTTTTGATAGGGTATCTCCAATAAATAACTTATGAGAATCGCGTGTTTAATTTGTAATTTATAAAAATTATTTTAGAAAAAGAAAAATAGAATCAAATTATATTAGGTAGTTGGATTATGCTACATTATGTTTTTCATATTATAATGTTTAAAATATCATATGTTCTTAAATAAAGCTCGTTACGAAACGAAATTTCTAGATTCAATTTATATCGTATTCTATCTCGTAATATATTAAGAAGAAAACAACGTCATAAATCATCTCTTGCATCATTTTGGACAGTCTTCCGGTTGATTGTTGGCTACTCCCTCATTGCCCACCACTACTTTAGCCAAAATCTAATTAAAAAGTTACTAACGTGACAAATATTTATTGGATGTGGCGAGAGGAATTGATAAAAGAAACTTTATGCTGGGACATTTTGAATAGTATTAAAGATACTAATATTACTCTAGCTACCACATGATGAAATGTAGCATTAACATTTAGAGACCAAAGTCATGAAAGAGCTGCCTTGAGAAGTTCATTTCTAACACGCAATGGGATTTCATAGTTGATCATGCATGAACTTTAATTACGATTGAAATGAACTAAGATCTGAAATCGGCAATAACTTCATCCAAAATTACCATGTTCTCTTATGAGAACCCTGGTTTAAAACCCTATAATCCAATACTACTAGAATATATAAGCCACTACACAAGAAAGAAGAATCCCAATCTGGATTGGAATTGGCTCTGTTACCTATCTTTATGTGTTATAGAATCAAAACTTCCATAGATGTAAAGGGAAAATCTAAAGATGAGAATCTTACCACGTTTGAAACTAGCGGGCATGATGAGACAAGTCCACCATGATTGCTTTCTTTCAGCAGCAAAGTTTTCCATTCTTGAACTTGAAAATCGACAGCCACCGAGTGCCTWGTTCTAGAGYGATGAAAGATTTCGGCTTGGTTCATGCCTCCTTTTGTGCTCTTTCTTGCAATCTGTAAAATTGTATGGACCTTCCTTCAAGTCATTTTTAAATTGAGCAAAAATCATGATCAAGACTCAAGAACCCTTTTCTTATTATGAATGATACAGTAGTTTGCTTTCTGATTGGTTTACTACATTAAACCTTTTTTCCAAGAAATTGAAGGTGAAATTCAGATCTAATTAATTAACCTTATGTCAAAATAAAGTTGATAAGAAATGCTTTCAAATGAAGTTCTTGGCAACTGCAAAGAATAGTAATTACCATGAAAACGAAGATCCAACTGCTGAAATTTCRTRCGAGAGAAAAATAACATRTTTTTTATCATTTATCTCCACCAAGTTTCATTGAGTTAATAGATTAGTGGCCGAGGTTCTTTCATACCTCATCTACTATACTACTAATAATACATATATTTATTTTTTGAATTAATAGCGTCTCTGAATCTTTTAGTACTTTCTCTATTAGACAAATAATAATATAAAATATATTTATATTTATGTGCTGTTGATAGAATAAACTAATTTAGAGGAGAAAAGCTGATGGATTATTATTGCACTATTCTCATGTAATTGCCCGGTCTTCAACTTCCCGAGGCACGGCCAAAAAAGCATTCTTCAAACTCTCCTACAATAACACATAAAAGTTTGCTCTGGAGCAGAGAAATCTCTCTGCAACTATCTTCATATTCGAATGGAAGAATCTAAAACCTGTTTCTGCTTTCACCAAAAGCCGCAGAAAGGTCTAGGCTCTGAGATCTCCATAAGATGCAGATGAGGAACACCATAATAGGGGTAAGATATTACTGGTGCATCCTTCTCTTCTTCCTTCTCTTCTTTCTTCTCTTCTTTCTTCTCAGGAKCAACACTCACAATTTCAGCAGATGCAACTTTTCTCCGAAGCTTTCCTATGAGCATAACCGGATCCAATTCATTGTTCCCTTTAACTACGAGCTTATCCATGTCCTCCCCCTCTAGACCGGCCTCTTGCACTCCTGCGTGCCAAATCTTGTTTGTYTTATAAACAATTAGGACAAGCATGCAAACATGGAAAAAGAAACAGAAAAACATATGCTACCATTTCATGCATATTATTTGACGTCCTCTYAGTAAGTGATTATTTACAGTAAGTAGCAAGAGAGGAGAGAAAAGAGAATACATTTTTATCCATAATCGCTGGCGTATGTGGAAACAGAAAGAATCGTCCCAGAAGAGAAAAAGGAGAGAGGATTTTCTTTGTTTTTACCTGGAAGACTTACGGCCACCTTCAAGGCCCTGGTTTTGTTTTTGGCAGGCGAAGGAGTTGAATTTTTCCAGATAAATTCCCAGGGCAGTATTAGCTTCGCTAAATTGATTAAAATACTCTTACATGGGGAGCGGTGCTTGTCTCCGGCGTTCATAGACACTCTAACCACTACCTTCTGCAACAAAAAAGATCAATTAGAACCATCAAACTCTCTCTTTATACTATATTACGTACTAGGTTTTTGCCACATCAATAGAACTTCTCGAATTTTATCTTCTAAATATTGTACCTTCATTCTATTTTGTTGGGTTGAAGGGGCAGATGCCTTAGAAGTAATCTACTTTTAACACAAAGTCTACCTTTGCATGAGAATCTATGAGATGAGAYTATCATTTATATAGCACATTGATGTTGTATGTCTCTATCTAAGTCAATTAGCAAAAAGGGGAAGAAAGAAAAAGAGTAACGAATGTTTCTATACACAGTATATATACTGTAGCATCTGAACGCTTGAGTCTTGACTGTGAAAATCAACTTTGATTAGATATCCAAGGATGTTATAGATTATCACTCGAAAATTTTTGAAGATTTTCCACTATATATCATAGTTTTTGGGAATTTATATACTAGAATATCTTTTTATATTCAAGGTATAATATGGGCAATTCTTTAAGGAGAAARGTTAGCTAGTTTAAGATTAAGTCATGTTATTTTCATCATATTTCAATACTAATATTATCTTTTAATGTTAATTGAGCTAATCAATTGGCTAAATGTTGCATCAAAAAGTATTTTCCATTGCAGAAATGTTATTAGTTTGTGAGATATGCTTTCTCGATTTGTTTTTACATTCTCAAATATTTTATAGATATTACTAAGGAAAAAGAAGAAAGTAATTATTATYTGTATTAACAATCAATTATTATAAATCAAAAATGGAAAGTAATTATTATACTTAGTTTAGCTCTCAAAATGCACAATTTCTTGATATGGAGAAAATGTAGCAGTCTACCTAACGCTTGTTTGGAAGAAGGGAATTTCCAACTTTGACACTGGACAAAAAGAAACACTACTGTTTTCGAGRAGCTTTCACCTTAGTACATACTAATACTCGTTGTAATTAGCTATAATTCAAATTAGACTACTTTGGCACTTTTGTATAACTAAAGAGATTACCTAAGCATTTCACCCCTTAATGACACTGTTAATGACGATAATGGTTCAATGTTCCATCCTAATAAGTCCGAGCTGGCTAATTAAGTATGAGATATGTCACATCAATCTTCCACCGACTTATATGTACTATAACCTTGAAGCTCAAGAAGCGATGTATCTATGCTGAGAGAGCTTTCGATTCATTTTTTACTTATTACCAGGTTTTTTCGATTAAAAGGAGAAAAGGACTAAAATGTTAGATGCTAATTTGCACTCAGCCTAGACATAGGAGGCCTAACTCCATTGTGAAATATGCAATCGGATTATAAACAAGCCTATACAGTTGAATTTGAAACTTTGACCATTCTTCTCATGCACCATGGGGTTATAAGTCTGTGCTTGACTAGAATGTTCAGGAATTTAGGCTCTATTTGGAAGGCCCTTAAAGTTAAACTTTTAAAGTTAAGAGTCATTTGAATTTTTATTTTTTTAATTTCTCAATATCTTAATTCAATTAATTTCTTTTAGAWGAGTTAAATTTTTTTTAATTCAAATTGTCATTCAAACCCTTAAAGACAAAATACAAATGATTTTCTACATTTTGTGTTGTCTAATCGCGTGGAGCAGAGCGAACAAAAATTGAACCATCAGAGTGACCATTTCAACAGGCAATCGAAAGACGAAGAAGCCTCTAGTGCCAACTTGTTGAAGGTCAACACTGAGTCTTCTCTTGACAGGGATGGCCGACACTGTTGGGTCACAATGGTTTAATGGTTTTGCCTGGCCACCGCGGACTTGGTGCCGAATTTTAGTGCAAACAGCACGTCGATCACAAGAAGCCGTTCCGATTCCAATAGCGGTTCAAGAGGAGGCCAAGGTCTAGGACATCCAATAATATCTGCAGATAAACTGCGTGAGTTGCCTGGTTGAAATTATTCATTTTTATAATTCGTTAATTTCAAATATTTATTTATTTGAACAWAATGATACTTATTAAGAAAATGTTAATTTGTATAGAATTTTAAATAAAATGAAAATCAGAGGTTRCTTTTAATTTCTTATAAATTTTAAATGTTTTGATTGATGTGTATTTTTCACTCATCTAAAATAATGTTTTAGAGTTGAATAAAACTAATTAACGAGGAACAAACCTAAGAAAAGATATTTAATATATTTTTAATTTCCTAAATTAATAAGTAATTTTAAAAAAAAGAATTGTATAATTGAATATTCTTGACTATCCTTGTAATTTTCTCTAATTAAAATTAAACATAGTCTACAAATGTGGCCTGAGTTCAACTTCTAATTTAACTCTAGCCCAAAATATATCTTTTGGACTTAAGTGAAGCCACGAGAAAGGTTTTCCGCTGGGCTGCAGTATTTGTATGCCAGCCCACTCTATAAATCCCAAAATTTCAGGTGTACCTTTTTGGCCCAAGCCCCTTATTTTGCTTCTAGAATTTAATCACGACCGATTTTGGCAATTCTGATGCGACAGATTAATTTGCTAAAATATTATAAATTTATTGATTAAATATATATTCAAAAAAAATTATATTATAAAAAAGAAAAAAATTAGTTTGTGATTATATCTCATACCTCCNTCTAATTAAAATTAAACATAGTCTACAAATGTGGCCTGAGTTCAACTTCTAATTTAACTCTAGCCCAAAATATATCTTTTGGACTTAAGTGAAGCTACGAGAAAGGTTTTCCGCTGGGCTGCAGTATTTGTATACCGAGCCCACTCTATAAATCCCAAAATTTCAGGTGTACCTTTTCGACCCAAGCCCCTTATTTTGCTTCTAGAATTTAATCACAACAGATTTTGGCAATTCTGATGAGACAGATTAATTTGCTAAAATATTATAAATTTATTGATTAAATATATATTCAAAAAAGTTTATATTATAAAAAAGAAAAAAATTAGTTTGTGATTATATCTCATACCTCCRAACTATAATGAGATATATTTGAACTCTTAAGTCAAGGAGAAGAGTTAAGAGTTAAAAGATCAAGGCGTACGCGCTCTAATGTGGTGCAAGGCATTGAAGACGTTGAACGATGAAATAGGCAACAATTAGTAACCTCGGTGGTGTAAGGTCATGAACAATCACATTTCCTTATGTAAAGGCAAAAAGACCTGGGAGTAGGTAGATCGGCTATTTTCTACTCGGATTCCAAAGTGATTTGGTGAATCCCATGATTGAGGCTTCAGTACAATCACGTATTACTGTAATGATGATCCATGAAGGAATATGATTTTGGTGGTACTGAACCCCACATCTCCAAACAATTTTACCAAATTTGCTCGTTGAAAATGGAAGTCATCAAGAAATGACAATACTGGTGGATTACAGGCCTTTGTGGTAGGTAGAACAAATTCCAGGATCAGCCATCAAGCTACCTACCAAGTACGATCAAAGCAACAAAAGCAAGCTGGGTTTCTGCAAGCTGGGTTTCTCCAATCAATCTTCTTCATAGAGCCCACTTCTCTCTCTTCAATTTATTTTGTTTTCATTCTGCATAAAACAAAGTCAAAATCAAAGCAAAGAAACTTATGTAAGTAGAATTTGCTCAATTTCCTCTTCCTTCTATTGTCGTGATATTAAGTTGAAGTAAATTTCTTTTCCTTTTCATTTTAGTTGTATGATCATAATTTGGGTGGTATGTGAAATGAACCGAGAGGCCTTTAGTTTTCTAATTTCATAGTGTATGGCTCTTGTTTTTTGGCTGATTTTCGTCTATGGGGTGCTTACGGTTGCAGAATTTCTGCTCTTTGGTAGGGGATCTTCGTATCCATAATTCAAATGGCACAAGAAATAGCAAAGCCAGATGAAGAGGCGAGTTCTATTAATAATTTCTCTTCTTTCGAAAATGAGAATATGAGCTGCGCCTGTGCCATCATGATTTTGTGTCTGTATATTTTTTTTTTAATCAGTACAAACGACGATGAATCATCTTTAAATTCTGATTTGGCTTATAATTTTGATCTATTAGGTTGTTCTTGCTGACGAAATAGGCCATGTGAGATTGATTACATTGAACAGACCTCGGCAATTGAATGTGATTTCATCAAGAGTTGTAAGCTGGAACAATTTGATTTCATGTCATAGTGACTTTAGTTTGATTTTGTCGCTTAGATTATTGCTATTCTTCCCCCTAGGTGTCCTTGCTCGCAGAATACTTGGAAAAGTGGGAAAAAGATGACAATGCAGAACTAATTTTGATTAAGGCAAGTTTTGTTCCTTCAGAATTTTCTAATTTTACTATTGCTCTTGCTTTAGTAAGGGATATTTCCAAGGGAATTCAGGGATGCAGTAAACCCAAAACACTAAAATTTTGTGTGACAGAACTCTGTTGTTTGGCAACCTTTAAAGCTTGCTCCTTTTGCAGGGAGCTGGCCGTGCCTTTTCTGCCGGAGGAGACTTGAAAATGTTCTATGATGGCAGGCAACTAGGTAGGTAATTTTTCCTAGTACCAGTAATCTCCTCAATGACTTTTGTGTTCACGTGCTTCAGTACCTATTTGTCAGAGGATTCATGCCTTGAAGTGGTATATCGTATGTATTGGCTTTGCTACCATATTCATACGTTTAAGAAAACACAGGTATTTCTATTTTTTGAGCAATATTGTGGAGAATCACAYTTGTCAATGTAGTATCATTTGCATAACAATTATGATGTCCTTGGAAGGTTGCTCTGGTTCACGGAATTTCCATGGGTGGAGGTGCATCCTTGATGGTTCCACTTAAGTTCGCTGTTGTCACAGAAAAAACTGTTAGTAATTGTGCTGTTATCTGAGTGTTTTAGGTGTAAGATAAACTTTTCCTCAGGATTTGGCTTTTTGGGTCCTCAATAATGAATTCAAGGATGGTTTAAACAGGTATTTGCCACCCCAGAAGCAAGTATTGGCTTTCATACTGATTGTGGCTTTTCATACATTCATTCACGTCTACCTGGGAATTTGGGTAAGTACTYCTTTCTTCATCTTCTTTTCTTATGGAAATTCTTCATTCCTTGCATGTGTCTTAAAGTATCAAAATTTGATTTATTATGTCAAACTTCATGRGTAGGGGAGTATCTGGCACTAACGGGAGCAAGGCTAAGCGGAAAAGAATTGGTGGCAGCAGGATTGGCAACACATTTTGTCCCATCTGAAGTAATTTTCAAATTTAATTGTATTAGTGCTCTTTTATATCCTGTTGAACAGCTAACAGGACATAGTTGGGGTAGGATTGGTGGATATGAGTAGACTTCATTTTATTTTAAAGCGTCAGGTTGACATAAAAGATGGATGAATATAGGTTCCCCCACGCCTGCCCCCTCCCCCTTCCATTACCTCGGAAAGGATTAGAATCGACTTCATTCCCCTTCGCCTTCTTGTTATGCCAAATGTAACATTCAGTTTTGATCTTCTTGAACCAGTCACAACTGATGCTAAATGCCTGTGCTCTAGTCTTCTTGAACTACATAAAAACATATTGCTTTGATATATTTAAATACCTACTACATTAARTTATGAACATCATTTCCGATCTTGTGATCAATGTAAAGCAAAGTGCTTCATGGAGCAGTGGATGGTAAAGTAGCCCACCACCATAACCACCTTATGGAGAAGCTATTGTAACTTCTCTAAGACTATTCTCCAATGCAAAATATCATGCAAGAAGCTATTTTGACTGCGCAGAAAGTTGTTATTGTCACTTCATCTAATGGTTGCTAATTTGATTATTTCTGACATACYAATGGAAACACTAATTACCTGCCACTGTCTGCACTTCAGAAATTGCCGGAACTAGAGAAACGTTTGGTGAACTTAAATACTGGTGCAGAGAATGATGTGAAATCCGTCATTCAGGAATTCTCAGTTGATGTTCAGATTGATGAAGAAAGTGTCTTGAACAAGTAAGGATTTTCAAGTCACTTCATGCATTTTCTACTTCTGGAAAGTCTWGTTTAATTGGTCTGCTTTTGTTTCTTTCAGGAAAACAATAATTGATAACTGCTTTTCCAAGGATTCTGTGAAGGAGATTATAGAATCATTGGTAAGWTTTTACATATATAATAAATATTTATTATATTAACTGATAGAAAAGAACATGAATGGAGGTTTATCTCGATCCCAGGAAGCTGAGGCCAGCAAAGAGGGAAATGGTTGGATTAGTCCCGTGCTTAAAGGCCTAAAGAGATCATCTCCAACGGGATTAAAGATCACATTGAGATCGGTAATGGTTTCTTGAGTACCATGTTCTGCAGCAGACATACTGAATGTTATTACCAGTTTGGAAAGTTGAATGAATGTTAAAAGTGATCTAATTAAAATCATCAGAAATCTTTTGTTYTGGTCTATTTTTCTCATTCTGCACAAGACCTAGTGATATTCATGGAAAAATGGCACCATCATTTTTGTTCAATCTGTTCAGTAGCTTGACAGATCTAACCTTAAGTTCTTTATTGTTTGCAAAGCTGGACCTATAGTCCCAAAAATCTGATAATTTGTGATGCCCACTAAGCTAAATATTTTCTCCGGGTTTCTCAAAATTTTGAAGGAACTTCCAGTGCTCACCATGAGTTCTTCTTTATTATGGAAGTTATAGGTTTTTCTTTTGTCTGGAGAATATTACAGAGCGGATCTTACCATCTAGGAAACCTACAGAACGATTTCTTCTTCTTTTCCTTTTTGTATACATGGAGAGATTTTGATCCTTTCCAATTGCATAAAGATCTTGTTTAACCTTTTTCTGGCAATAATAAATCTATCATCTCTGACGACTTGAGTTAGCCAAGATYTCCTCCTTTCTTTTTTCTGTAGCTGAAACATCATCCGTCCATTGTTATTCTGATACTWGTTTAATTATTAGGATTGTTCAGTCACATCATTAGCACTTTAAGAATTTTTCCATTTTGAGGATCATGAGTTAAGCAACTCGTGTATTTATATATTCTAAACTTATAAAAAGGTTATTATCTTCCAGATACGAGAAGGAAGGAAACAATCACTTTCAGAATGTCTGAAAAAGGAATTTCGTCTTACAATTAACATACTACGGGCTAGAATATCTGGTGATGTTTATGAGGTACTACCATTTAGGTTCTTGTTGGGCTTTGGAATTGACTGCAGATTATTACTACTCAACTGTTGTTTTCTCCTGCTTTGTGATATGTATAGGGTATCAGAGCTCTAACCATTGACAAGGATAACTCTCCAAAGGTATTCTCTCTCTCTCTCTCTCTCTCTGTGTGCATATACTTAATATTGTGTCTTTGAGCGTGCATGCAGGAGTGACCTATTTTCATAATATATGTTTTTAACTAGATCAAAACTCGAGTTAGGGGTTTGAGTACAAAGTAAACTTGCAAATGGGAAGTGGCTCATCACTCAGAGTACAAGTATTTTGTCAACTAATTTCTTCGCATGTACCAGTTTGGTCCTTTAATGAGGGACCCTACTTCTAGCACKGAAGCGTGACCATAAACTAATTGCCACGTCAAGCTCTCACTTTTACTCAATATCCAATTWCAGTGGGAGGCTTCAAGTATTGATAAAGTCGAAGATGAGAAAGTCAACCTTGTATTTGAGCCATTCCAAGACGATTTGGAGCTCCGGATACCAGAGAGAGAAGATTGCAGGTCTGTTCCTGTCTCCCAGTGCAAGTTGCTTAGTAGGCACCTTCGTACTGCATTAGCTACTGACTAGTTCTGTTCTTCCATTTGAATTAATCTACAGGTGGGAAGGGAAATATGAAAACTCGCTTTARGCACTTCCAAAGTGAGTAARTTACCAAATAAGTTTATCTGGATCTGTTATAGCTCCAATCTCAAGCCAGATTACGTTGACGTTGTAGTGTATCAATGTTCCCATGCAACTCTCTTCTCTAGTGCTGGATCTTTGCATTTATATTATTTAAGGTTTCATCTCTGAAATACTTCTGTCGAAAAATAAAATGTTTCTGCTTCCAGAAGTAAGCAACAGACACAGCAGAGAAATGAATATTATTGCATTTTTTTTTTTTTGTAAGGTTCAAGTTTTTGAGTGAAGTTGGAAAACTTAGAAATAAGAGAAACAGAATTTGCTGAAATTTGAAAAGTCACAGTYACATAATGTAGCACTCAAAATGATAAGAAATGGTTTCTTTTCAAGCTGGCCAAGAATTATCGAGAAAAAGCAATGCATTAGCTGTGTATAAAACGAGAAATTTTGTGAAATGACTGGCTGAGTATATATATAAAAAGAGTGAAGGCCCTTGGGAGGTCATCACAAGGACGGAGAGGGGAAATGACAGCATCAATGTGTGGTTTRGTGTGCTTAGAGAGATAGAGAGCATTCAAACGGTTGTTTTCCAGTACTGCATGCTATTACTTTCGTCTCAAATCAGGAACTTGAAAGCTGGGAAATCAGAGTTAGTAGCAAATGTGATATTTGGGAGTCAAAATTGAACTTTTGGCACAGAACAATATATATATGAGAAAAGAGTTTACAAACATTTCACTTAAAACCATAAAAACAAGCTTTACAAACTATATTATAAGGCTCAAAGCAACAGCAGTCTACATAAAACAATGCTATCAAGAGAACGTGATTCATCCAGCCAAAAAGGGGGGGGGGGGGGGGGGAAAAAAAATATCCATCATTTGGACAAATCTGTAAAAGTCCGCAGGTTGCTTCCTTACGAGTTGCCAGAGGCTGGAAGAGGCTTTTGCYCCTTAATGGGTATGGACCCACCTGTCTGCCGCAGCACGTAAAATTGAAGGAATACTTACAAGCAAGCAACAAACGCAAAAAGTAGGGGACAGGCAGGAACCTAAAATTTGGCAGCATAAAAAGACTACTAAACGCCTTGAAAGGACAACCGGTCCCTAAGAGTATCAAAAATTGAGGATGCTGCTGAACTTTGGGCAAAAGTCAATTTTAAACGTCCAAGTAGCTCGTTATCTTTAGCCTGAGATGCAGCATCAGCAGCTTCTRTTGCCATCCCAATTCGAGCATAAGACTGATCAATGGTTAAAGGTGCAAACGTTTAGTACTAGTACCACATAACAAAAAGCATGCCAAAACAGTTTTAGATACGCATGAGAATGAGTCAAATTTCTTCTTTAAGGAAGAAGGTTTTTCTGAATTTTGCCTTTCTTCTTTCTATTAGACCATACAGGAAACCAATTTCAGGGTCAACCATATAGAATCATCCCTTTATGCAAACATGAATTGATCAGACTATCCAAACTTCAAAAACAACAGTTTTTGCAACCATGTTTACCTCAGCTCTCTCTCGAGGATCGGATAGCTTGGGTATATATTTTTGTGCTTCAACTTTCTCATCAGATTCAATGCATGCCTCCACGAAAGGACGATAACCTAAATTCACAAGAAGATATACAAGAAGAGGTTAGATCCAAGTTCCAACTCATGAACTTCWGCCTAGACTGAAATTCCCCAAGAGTGAGTAGAGATTTCCTTATGTTACCAAAAACAAGATGAGTAATTCTCAATGCTGTCACATAAATCTTAATATCAACTGTTTTCCCGGGCAAGTCAGGATGCCAACATAGTGGAGGATGCATTTTTTAAGTTCATTAGTGGTTAAGAAAGTCAGCAGTAACCATTTAGCTTTACTCGGTCATGTGAGAGCCAAAAAACTTTTAAACAAAAAATAATTCCACCAACACTAGTGCTCCTGTATTCTTGGAAACCCAAGCAAATTTCTTATCCATATCCTAGAATATGGACTATGGACTATGATGCAAACTGTAAATCCAGCATTGGCTGTAATTATAGGAAGAGAATAATCAAGTAAAGTTGCCATGGAATTTACTCTCCATATGAAACTAAAAAATTTATCATTTACCACATGGCGGTCGTTTCTCTTTTGCAAACTTCTCCAGAGCATCCCAATCTCTGAGTGTTGCCAAAGCAAAAGCTTTAAGCCAATACCACCTCTTGTCTGAGACCTGAAATCAATTCCACAGCAAGTTGTGATTACATTTCTCTCAACATCTTTTGATTTATTAATAAAAACCARTTATAAATAGAAGGAAACTGGGTAAACCTTAAATTCTGTTTTAACTTTTGCTGCAGCCCGATGATTTCCCAATACAATACATGTTCGAATGGTATCATTGATACTTGAATCCACAAAAATAGGCTGCTTAGTAGTAGCCTCAAGTTCTTGTTGCATCCTGAATGAACTCAGAAATAAGAGCTGAGCTAGACAAAAACAGATGACCGCATGGAAATTAAGAATACAYTTCTCTAACTAAGCTGATGTCAAAGTCAAGACCAACAGGACTTCTTTGCAATGCTACTTGAGGAAGCTGCAAGTTCTAGGATTAGTAAAAAATGTTATATCTTCTTGTTGTGTTTAATAATGCTATAATGTTATTCTGGGTTGTCTGTGCTCTTGTAAATAAAAGTAAACTTCAAGAGTAACTTTTTTTTTTTTTAATTTAAAAATAGTCTGATCATGTTAAAACTGGATTTTTAGTAATCAGTCAGTCCATAAGATCTGAGACATAATTTTACAATTTGCATAAGATATTTACAAGATGATTCTTGAAAGTTAGATGAATCACAAATAAACAAACCATAAATTAGAAAAGAGATCACAAAAACATTAAAGTATTGATGTCAAAAGAAATGAATAATTCTCACTTTAGCAACTTTGCATGCTCTTCGGCTGCCTTTGACTCAAACACATGTTCCTTTGTTTCTGATAAAAGATCACGTGCCTTTTCAATCAGCTTTATGCGTGGCATATGCAGAGGAGCTCCCTTGGCTGTTGTCACTGGATTCTTTGCCAGTTCCCATGATTCTTTCCACAGAAGAAAACTGACTTCCTAAAACAATTGAGTAACTTTCTATATCAAGATAACCATCAATAATCCATAACACACAGAGAGAGAGAGAGTGAGAGGCAAGCAGATAATCATCAGTTTCCACTCAATAAATGAGCATTAAATTTTATGCTTTGACATTTGATATAAAATCCGCAAGCAAACAGATACAAACACTCGCAAGACTTCAACTCAGGTTCATATAAGATAATTGATTAAGCTCGTAATACCCTCAATAAGTCAAGATTTATACTCTTTGAATGGGAGGTTAATTCAATAAAATTCATTTATTAACAGTAGATAAATAAGTTCCCCTTTCTATTATGTACAAGAAAAACAGATGAAAACTCTTATTTAATAAGAGGATGACAAAATTCTCATTCCTTATCTGAATTTGTGAGTACAATAGCCATGTCATAGCATTCAGAATTCACACAGGTTAGCACTTAATAACTAGCCTCAACTTTCCAAAAAGTGTTATATTTCTGAAAAGAGAGAAAAAAGCCTTAACAAGCAAGTTAATCTTGAACTACCTGAAGTTGTCCGGTGGTAAGGAAAAAGTCCTTCACGTATTCATGCTTATAGCACCTGAACAGCAAAAAAGATGCACAAAAAGAAAAGCATACTTTATTGTCATTTTGCACATAAGATAAGCAAAGAGGAGTGGGAAGTAAAAGTAACCTTAATACCATGCATACCGTGCATAAGTAACAAATAGGTCGCGGGCCAGTGATCTGGCCTGTATTGTCCTAAAAAAGTCTGAAGGTGGTCTCTGCAATTTTTACGCAAGCGAAGAGAAGAGACAAATAATTATGATTAATAAACTTCTTTCATTGAAAAAGTTACTATTTATCAACAAATGAACTATTAAAGTCAAAGAGCAACTTCATTTGTAATTTATCGAATACCTTCTGCATGATATGAAATAGGACAAGATAAACCAGATCAGTATCGCCACTTTCAGTAGCCTTTACAAGAGCAATATCTTCTTCTCCTATGCTTAGCAATAAAGGAACCTAAGAAAGTACCATATCCGCAGATCCCGTTAAAACACATAAGAATGCAGATTAAAGCTCTGTCATTAGCACCTAGTCTCTCAGCAATAAATTATTTTTAACCATAGCATCCATAGAATGGAAGCTGAAAGGCAAGAACTATCTTTCTTATATTTGCCTGGGAAAAAAGAGAAGGGGGTGGGGGGGAGAGGAATGAAAATGAGAGAAAATCAAAGAAGAAAAAAGAAGTATTTACTATGGCTTMATAGTGAAAATGAAGGGGGGAAATTGAAGAAACCTGCTTGGAGGAGCGAGGTTCYTGYTCAATAAGCATTGCAGCCAACTTCCTGCGTCCATTCTTATCAGCATGAGCAGCAACTGCAGCATAAGATATACCTTTGCACAACTTCAACTAAATCCAAAATGTAGTTATTTTCAGATACTATTCTATATAAAAATTAGCTTGAAAGGTCACTAGCAGATGTATTGACAATGCAAGCAAGGAATTAAACCTTATCCAGCAAAATTTCTAGCAGATTGGCATCGGGAATCGCRAAGGATGCCGTTATCTTGGTACACGCCCAGTGCATGATTACAATTTCCTACACAAAGGCCAAATGAATGAAATAAGAGAATTTGAAAAGTAAGTCATATCAGTAGGTAAATGACAAAATGAAGTAATATGCAATAAAATCTGACAAGATCTAAGTCTGCTGTTTCTGCCTGAGTGGCGGATCTCACTTCGCTATCTTTTACTCCCTCCATTTCAAAATAACTGTCCATTTGGACAATTGTTTTTATTTCACATGACTCGTCGTTTTAGGAAATCAAGAACATAATAAATGTTCTTTTGCCTATTTTACCCTTCATTGTTTAGTCTTATTCAACTCTAACATTGTTTTCAATGTGTTGGAGACGCACATTGATCAAAAACATTTTAAAATTACAAGAAATTAAAGGAAGACTAGGAATGAGAATTAGCACTTTCTTAATATGCGTAATTTTGTCTAAAAGGATAGTTATTTTGAAATGGAGGGAGTATCTATTTTGCCAAATTATATTATGTTTAATATAGATACTAGGAAACTTCATAATCTAAACACTAAATAACAGAAAAATATCATAAGGCCTAAAGTGCTGGGAGTAGCAGTCAGGAAGTGAAAAAATAAGAGAGATACAACAAAGCTAAGTGTATGACTCTATTAAAACCTTCAACTATAGAAGATAAAACTAGAAATGATAAGAACAAAGACAAGATCCGAGGCCCCAAGTGATGAAGATACCAGAACAAAACACGTAAGTCACTTGCAAGTCCACTAGATCACAAAATATATCATCGGCGAGATAATGAAGAAGTCTACCACTTCCAAAACTTCTAGAGGACTTGTAATAGGCAAACTGGTAGCTGATAAAGAAACCCTCTACTTCCAAAAAGCATAAACTAAAACAAGTACTACCAAAATGATGAACAGAATCCTACAGGGCCCAAGTAAGACCTATATCCAGTACAAATGTGATATCTACGGTATCATTTAAGTCCTAAAACAAAAGAAGGATTCACAGAACAGAAGGCTCTCCTTCCCTGCATATTCCTTAAAAACTGAATACAAGTTACAAGAACAAAGAACTCACTTGGCTCATTCCAAGGTACTCTGATATACGCAAAGCTAGAAGGTGTCGATGAGCATTAATCAAACGTCCAATCAGGACTGACGGAGTAAGCAACTGAAATACAAAGAATAACCAAGCTTCAAGAGAAGTATCAGAAGTTGACATGAAAACCAAAAGACAAAAAATCACTGACAATTAATACCTTATACTGTTGAATACTCAGAGGAATCCCAATATCTGGGTGGCGCACAGCATTCAAAACACGTAAAGTTCTACACATATCCTTGATACGATCACGTTGAAAATGGCTGCCAAAGCCAACTGGATATCATTACCAAGGCAAGAAATCAGAAAACAAATTTCCCAAAGCTTGAAAACACTATCTGAAAGTTATGTGGTCACAGATGCATTTATAAAAGATAATGCAACTCGAAACCAACCAGTAAAACCCTTCCAATGTAATGAAAGTTCCTTTATTTCCCAAAAAGGAAAAAGTAAAATACTTACTTCTCTCAATCAGACCAATTAGCAACATGAAGAATGTTCTTCCATGAGATTTAAAGAATAAGATTATCGAATACATACGAACATTAACTGAAATCATGCTCTCATATTTGCTAAGCTTGCATCTTCCACATGAAATTAAATATTAATGCAGGATGAACTAGGGGTAGCTTTGTCTTGCAATAGGTGGGGGGAAGAACTTCACAAATTCAGAGTTTTTGCTCTAGTTTTAACCAATCAAAGAGCAAAAAAGTTGGGRATTATTGAAGAGACAGAATAATCAGATTAGAAGGGAAGGAAGGAGGCTGTTCAGTGGCTGTGGACAGTAGCTGTGAATAGTAATTTGCTATGAAGAAGAAGAGGGGGAAGAATTAAAAATAAAACTTAAATACTAACAAGAAATAAATACTTTATAGGACTAAATCCCTGTGAATTTCAGCAATTAATTGAATGACATAATACCTTTTGACACCTAAAAGTCTAAAGAATGACAGAWACTGAATCATGGCAGCTTCTAATCACTACGGACATCTACCTTTAGAGCAGAATTTTATTCTTCTTTGCATGAGAACGCTAAGGTTTGTGCTTAGGCTTCCAAAGGCTATAATTCTTGTTTAACCATTGAATAGCTTCTGGATCAAATATGACCCAAAATCATATGTAAGAGTATTAGTAATCTTATGTGCATCCCATTTATTTTCTGAAGTAGTTTCTTTTGCACCTATTTAATCAATAACACCAGATGATGTCAACAACCACTGTGGATGGGATTATTCCTATTAAAAGAGAAAAACGGGGAGTGACATGATCTATTTAATTAAGAAAAGGGGTATACTATGATTTCTTTTCCATAGAAAGTGTAATGTAACAAGATCATGCTCCATAAACTATTAAATAATTCAACTTGGTAAATCGTGTGAAAGAAATATTTGTCTTCATAATACATATCCAAAGTAGAACAATCACAWGCGGGCATGCCCAAGTTTTATTTCCTTTCATAAAGATCTTTATATAAATAAATCAGAAGAAACAAAAAGAGAATAGACCTGATCAAATGGTGAACAGGTTTTACTACATATTAACAGGAAAACTCAATATACAACAATTCCTTGATAAAAAGAATGACCAATATCACTAGATTAGTAACCTTGCACTGTTAACATGTCCTACTAACCGATGCTAGTGCTTCACCATTTCTTGTGAAAACAATGTAAACCCATAAATCTTCTGTACAAGGATGAACATATCTGTAAAATAATAAGCAAACTTATTTATGGTTGTAAGCAATCATAACATCTGCATGTTCAAATTGCATATTTAGTATCATATTTATGGTTGTAAGCAATCATAGCATCTGCATGTTCAAATTGCATATTTAGCATCCAAATGGGGAATTGAACAAAAGTTTGGMGAATAAAATGCATCGAGCATAGGTTGTGTATCCCACTAAGATTTGATCAGATATCAACACACTTCATGTTTTACCAACCTGCAAAAGGCTTGGCCATAGCTGGCAGACCTCAATAGTGCACGCTGTTGAGAAATATCAAATTCATATCCCGCAGCATCWATACAAGCCTCAACAGCATCAGGCAGTGAAGAACGTATAAGTCTCAAATTTTCATCTGCCTGGTAGGATAATTGGTTTGTAAGAATCTCTCAGAGACAAAAAAGTATTTCACCAGACCTCTTGATTCAAAAATCGAAAAATCCATTAAAATCCTAGTTAATGCTTTTTGAACTTCGTTTCAACAATTTCTGGAAGAGATTTTATACTTCGACCTTTTTTTTTTTTTTTTCAGGAACAGTAAATAAGCCCAAGTAATCTTCTGATGAACACACATTATAACTCCATCTGTACAAGAATGGAAGCAACAGTACCAAGCCATGAGTAAGGGTTTGCTAAGGAGTCCCTAATCTAAACAAACAAACCTCCACATAAGAAAGCAAAATAAAAAATCTCCTTAGGTAGACCAAAAGCTTTCAAATTCCGTTTGAAATACTTGCTCCACTAGGTACTGGTGTTTGATAACTTATTCCTTTTACCCAGTATGTTTCTTTGCAGGTTGACTTGATAAACTATTGTATATTTCCCAATTTATAATCCTAGTAGATGATACTCCCCAGTTTCAAATGAAATCTCAAAATAGCTAACCAATTTGCAGGGAAACAATGATATTCAATTTCCGATGGAGAAAGTAAAAGAAACAAAAGCAGTGATASTATAGGAAGAATGCAAGAAGGGAACAAGGGAGTGAAATCAAAGGGGAAAAAGAAGTAGAGAAGCATAGAAGTATGCATTTCATTTCTCTTTCTTTTTGTGCTTCAACATCACACCCCGTTAAAATTTGACGGTGCTATAGAAAACACTTAATAGTAAAATTTTCAACTAGTGGAGAGACAGACTTACTCTATTAAACACAGTTCCAACGCTATTCTAGAAAAATGCTAAACCAACAGGATGTGCATWGAAACTTCTATTTATTTACTAATAGCGTGCAGAATAATAAGAAAAAGAGTTGAAATATATCCTTTTCTAGTGTCCTGCTTCTCTCTTCTAAAATGTCATAACTTTATTCAAGAAGAAACATGTATTCATCGCCAAATTGCATCAGGATATCACCACATATATCCTCAAGTCTTGATTTACCTAAACAGATTTCTATGAGAAGACTACTATCAGGTCTCCTCCCTCTAATTCAATTGTATATTTCTTCTTCCATTTCGCATAAGCATATCAATGTTCTTCCATTTCATGGCAATACAAGAAAAGGAACACATGAGAAAAGACTGACATTCACAATAAATTGAAGCTACCTTGGCACTCCGCCGATCGAAATGATCAAGGGCATCATATAATAAAGCAGCAGGTAATGTGCTTCCAATTTGAAAGATAGAGACAGTGGAATCTGGAACTCTGTGGAGAAATTCCATACTGGTATTGGACAGTATCCTCACACCATCACATTCTGGAATAAGGACAATTGGTTCGTCATAAAGGTAACTCACTGGATCTCCATAAGGACCCACCATTAGAAGTATATCATCCCAGTAAAGCAGCACACTATCCATCCCACACCACGCTAGCTGCTCAGGAGGTAAAGCTGACTATACCATAAACATGAGAATAATCAGTTTTGAATAGTGKAGAAAATGATTGATACAAGCATGGTCAATCCTTATATCTTTTAAAGCTGCTATCTTAAATCCTAGCCACATATTACGAAGTAAAAGGGTAGCACCGAAATTGCTCCTTTGAAATTCAGTAGTATGGACGAGCAACCACCATATTAAATAAGTCCAATGCCAAATTTCCTGGTGATGTTATCAATCCCCACCACCATTATTATGAACCAAAATAACTCAKCCTCAGAATACCAATCTAAAGAGCTCTAAATTTAATGTTCTATAATTCAAATGAATGGAATCACCTTAAATAAGAAAATCAAATATACCTCACAAGTGTACTCAAAGATTATGGTGGACAAATCCGAGGACAAAACTAGAAGCCTCCCATCATGTGTGAATGAGGCTAGAAGCTTCCCGTTCCTAGAAACCACCATTCTCTGAAGTGGACCAAGTCCAGACCCTGACTGCTGCATCCCATCCTCCTCTACAATCATCACATAATCTCCTACCCCTAACAAAACCTCCACATTGCCTGACATAGTATACTGCGGCTCAATCACCGCCATACACAACGGCATCTCCTCTAAACCCGTATCAGCAAGCTTCACCGGATTTGGATTCTTAAAATCAGGTAAGCAGAACAAGTTAAACGCTTCATTCATACAAACAACGCCATTTCCCCAAAAGACACACTCTACAACACTGTGTTCAAAGCAGTCTTTGCCCAAAGATATGGTTTTAATGAGCTCAGCGTGGAGGGAATAGAAGTAAACCGTTCCGTCCTGCGTGACACAAATTAGGGTTAAGTCATCGGACCACGCCATGCCAATTAACCGACCACCGGGGTTTCTCCACACAGTCTCGGCGATCTGGATGCCGGCGGAGTTGAAAATTCGGAGCTTTCGTAGGGCTGACTCGGCGTAAAGCTGAACGATCTTGGCATCATCACGGATGACCGCGATGGGACCACCGAAGGGAGCGCAGGCCACTTTGTTTCGCGAGAGMTCAACATGCTTCCATTGCATCTGATAAAGCTCAGGTTTCCGATAATAGCGGTTGTAGAGGAGCTGCCATTCCGCCGCCACAGAAACTGCTGCCATTTTTGGTGAGGTGGTTTTGAAATTCGCACCTTGATTCGATGTTTGATTGACAGATCATGGAGACCATGAAGAAGGAAGAGAGCAGAGTGATCAAAACCGAAAATATGTGAAAACCTGAAGGCCAAATATGACAATTCTACACTAAATAGTATATATACATATTACATATATTTTGGAAAAAGGACAATTCATAGTCACTTTCACTTGGTACATTTATATGTTTGCCCTCCCAGATTCTGTTATTTCACATTAGAACCTTAAATTTTGTCTTTCCTTTTTAACGTGAAACTCGTATAATATACGATATATATGAATTACATGTTAGGAAGATATTAACTTTTTAATATATATGAAATATAAATGTTAAATTCACCTAAGAGTTTCTGCAAATTATGTTCAACTTACTTTGACAAATTCGTTTAAAATTTGAATTGAAATATATGAATATTTTCATCAAATAATATTTTATCACAGACTTACATATGAAATGATATACATTTACATGAATGATTCTTTATCCAAAAAGATCGTACAAAGGATTTCAATTTGACTTAATGTTCAGTTATTAACTCTCTCAAGTAAATAAATTACTTATTTTTRGATTAATTTAAGATTATAATGTCCATTTTTCATTCAATGGATCTCATTCAAATAAAGTAGGAAAAGCAAAATTGGTGATAATATTTTTTTCAGTTCATCATGTCACCAAAGGAAAGTGGTGCTGGGAACAAATGGAATACATCCATAATTACTACTCCATGTTTGTGGTCTCAATCGTGTCTCCCTCTTCCAAATTTATTCTTACGATGCATAAAAATTTCTCGCTATATTTGTATTAAAAGAAAATATTGGAAGAAATAAAAATTATAATTAGTAGCAAATGTTTACTTATTCAATAATAAGAAATTAAGTATTGCTAATTGATATTCATCAAATGACTAATCAATTATTTAGTGACCTTGCCATTTCGTTGTAACACAGCCATGGAGAAAACTTTAGCTCGTTTAACTGTGAATGCACTCCACTAGGATTGCTATATAACCTGTCCCAACCCACATTTTGAGCATATGGCTTTTTCTATGTTAATGGCCTATTATAATTTATAATGATCATGGCAGATAATGTTAATTATTACCTTTATTACTTCTACAACAACTGCTAATTATAATTGTACCTATGCTGCCAAAAGGGTTGGGTGTGAGTTAGTGAGACCAAAGTCTTCCAACAAATTCTCACGTTCACGTGGGACGGCGTGAGCCTGATGCTCTTGAGTTATATATGAAAGAAAGATGTGATACGAGAATTTTATAAGAATTTATAATGATATTTTTTATTTTATTATAAAATATCTCTTAATAAAGTATTATGATTCTAACGCGACTATTCTTAATACGAATAACTTAGTATAGGAATCTCATTTGTTATGTAAGATCGAGTAGTAAGGAAGAATCGCTTTTCCTCCACAAAGGAGAAAATTAAGAAAGTATGATGAAAGATATTTATTTTAAAATTCGATAGCGAGCGAAAATATAATACTGATATAAGTAATATCGTCAACTCAACTCATTTATAACTTTTAATTATAAAAAGAATTACACTCTTCAACTTTTTTAAAAAAAATTGAATACCTAGTTATTGTAAACTAATTTGACGCTAAATTTAATAGAATCCAATAGAGATGATGTTTCCAAGCAGCAATATTGCATTGCATGAATCTCGACTGCGTTTCAGAGGGTCTCCATGTGTATTAGCTCTAGGCATATTAACTAAAAGATGATGCTTTACTGATAGTGAAAATTCACTCCAAAAGTACCTTAACTTGATGGAATGGCCCAAGTAAAGAAGAATCACAGCCTTTTCTTTGCTTTTCCATGATTCGTATATGGTTGTTTGGACCATGGAGAAAATGCAAAGGGCAAACAGATATGGACAACGTAGGCTCCAAATGATCATCATGGCATCCAAGAACCAAGTGCTGTATTTGATAATGGAGGGACCTAGTATATCTTTCTGCAATCTATCTTTGATTTCTTCCAGAAATTTGCCATTGCTACATTTTCATGTTCCACTATTATCTCTCTCTTTCTCTCTGTTCGTTAGCTAGTCCACCATATGCTTTATTGGGGTGGTCGGGCTAAGAAGCCAACCAACTTCTACATTCTTAGCCCACGTTATAAATCTCAGCAAAGCAGTAATTTTTTATGTTGCAGAGATGTAAGTGTTTAAAGGTTCATAGAGACAGAATCAAAAACAGTTTAGGGAACAAAATAAGTGATTTGATCATGCTAAAATYATATTTCTCAGCTTTTTAGTTGTAAATCAGATGCAAGTCTCCAGTACTAAACGATGCCATTTTATCGTGTTCTCTTTGTACTTTGAGGGCCAACGCAGAAATCACAGATAATGTCCGCTACTGATGATGATGATATATACAGTACAATTATGAAACCAAGAAAATAAAATGTCAGTTTAAGAAGTCTACTGCTTGAAAACCTTCTTTTTCTGTCCAAAAACAGTATATTTAGCTTAATTTATGCTGCAACATACTGTAATTATGGAACTTGCAAACCCAAGATGAAGAACAGAAGCTTTCTCCAGTTCATTTTTATCAAAAAGGAAACAAAGACTCCACAAGAAATCGACACAAACTCACACTACAAAAGATATAGAAGCACACTCTTAGAATTACAATGAACATCACTTTTCTTCGCATTGGTACAATATTGATTTTGTTTTTAGACTCTACCCAAAAAGCGTCATACCATTGTAGTTCTCGTCCATACTAATCTTTTCAACTTCTCATTCAAGAAAAGCTTTGCTTTGTCTGAAAACCCCGAGGATGGCACAGGCCAAAACATGGATGATGTAATGGTTACATGAGCTGCACCCTAACGCGTATAATCTAGAGTACTAGCAGGGAATGTACCGCAGTTTAATTATGGTTCKCCCCTCGAAAGGCTAAAGTGCAGCAAGATTGAGTGCCATTCTGCCAGCGGTTTTAGCATTTAGGAAGACAAGAAATTGTGCGTCCTGAGCAGTGAACACTGAAGGATAATGTTTCTCGTATAAAAATAGAGCCAATCACACTTTTCTTTTGATCTCCTCGGATCTTCATCCAAACATTCTTCCCATAAAATCAAAAAGTCTGCACAAGGGTCCTACAGGGTTGAAATAGCACCCAACGATCACAGCTGTTTCTTGCTTTCTTTTCTGCTATAAAAATAGCTCACCGTTGGCTTCAAACCAATTCTATGCAAATAATTCTTAATTCCTAGCCGTCCCACTTTAGACTTTCTTTATAGAGAAAGAGGACGATGCTCCTTTGAAAAGATTAATGCTCTGCCTCCCAGATAAAGGTCTTCGTGCAAATGCCAGTAAATGACCGATAGAGAGGGGGAGGAAGAATGCCGGTGACATTGGTGGAGAAAACGACATAGTTGAGGCCCTAAGGATAATTAGACAGTCTGAGAATACGGGTTCTTTTTCTGCTGCTTCAGTAACAGGGTGGACTCTAGGTCCCCAGGAAGACGAGTTTTTTGTTCTATAAGTGCTGCTCCGATCTTCAGCAGGAACGTAGCTCTGATCAGAAGAAAAGCTTTGTATTCTGTTGAAATTTTCAACAAAATATTCCAGCAGAAGATGCTACCCTTTACCATCCCTGCAGCGCTTGCCATTTTAACTCTTCCTGCTTTAGTCTGTTCATCTTATTTGCATGCAGAAGCAGACAATATCCATTCAAGKAGCAAACACAAAATTCATGAGGTAGATGTTCGATTTCCTATGTGTTTCTTCTTTAATGCGCATTTCTGTATACGGGGATTTGACTTCAAAATCTATTTCTTCACATTAGATGAGTTCCAGGTTATTGTCTGAGATCACAGTCCATGGTTTTCTGCTCTGGGCTTCGATCGGTTTCTTAATGCCTATCGGAATACTTGTAATTAGGACATCAAACAGGGAGAAATGTAGAAGAAGGCTCAAAATCATAGTCTATACTCATGCTACTTTACAGGTACATCAGTGAAGAATTGTTCTTTTTTAGTGACATTTACTTATAGATTAACTCTTTCATGAAAGTTTAACACGTTAAAACTTTCCTTTTGCATCATAAGCAATATCTCAACAGTAACAAAAACTTTATCGTAACTGGTCTGAACTTACTTTGCCAAACAGATAAACCCCACAGCCAACCTGTAATCATGGTGAAAGTTTAAACAAGCAATGATTCCCATTTTACTAATAATCAATCTCGCCCACCTGTTAGTTAAAAATTATCATTGAGTCACCTTTCTTTATCCAAAAAGATGATTCAGTCATTGACATGATACTTGGAGAAAAAGAAAGACAGTAATTATAATTTCACGTACAAAACCAACAAAGATCTACATAAATGCTCATAACTATTGAAGTTTAGCCATTCACAAAAAAAAAAAAGAAAAATTATAGTATTCGTATATTTTCAGCTCCAGTGATCAGTGCTGTAACTACGGTCAGTTAATCACTGCAGATGCTATCAGTCCTCCTCGTCACAGCAGGAGCAGTAATGTCAATAAAAAACTTTGACAACTCTTTCAGCAATGAACACCAGAGATTAGGATTAGCACTTTATGGTCTTGTGTGGCTGCAACTTTTGATTGGGATTTTTCGCCCACAAAGGTAAAACACCAGTAAGATTTATTTCTTGGAGAAGTTCTTCTAAATACAGGTTCGGATTATTTTTTATTTAGGGGAAGCAAAGGAAGGAGTCTATGGTATTTTCTTCACTGGTTACTAGGAACAGCAGTTTCTTTACTGGGAGTCATCAATATATATACAGGTTTACAAGCCTACCATCGGAGAACATCAAGAAGTCCAAGTATCTGGACCATCATTTTCACGGTTGAAATCTCGCTCATTGTCCTGTTCTATCTAATCCAAGAAAGATGGGACTATATTCGCAAACAAGGAGTGGATTTAGGGCATAAACCAGTACAACCAACAGAACAAGAGATTCCGCCACGAAACAAGCCAAAGGGAACAGCAGGAGAGCCTTGTTGAGGGAAGCAGAAGAAGAAATGACTCATACTAACAGAGGACCTTTTTGCAAACTTTCTTCCATTTCTGGACTTGAATTGAAGAGGTTGGTACAGCACTATGTTGCAGCTAGTAGGTTAAGTTGTTCATTCTTGTGATGTAAAAGACTTCATGTCTGACATTATTCATGGAAGCTTGTTATTGTACCTATGTCATTTGTGGAACTGTAGAGTCGGATGCAGATATAAAACATTCATTCTCATAAAGAAAAATTGTTTCAAGATTGGCGGGAATAGATTTTCTTTTAGAGTGAGAAGTGAGAAGGGAACCTAATAGCACAATCCGAAAAGCAGAAGATTAGTCTTTGTATCCATTTACGACAATTTCTAATGATAAAGGATAAAAGAAGGATTCTCTAAATGCATGCCAAGATGATATCAAATTTCCTTTCTGCCTAGGCAAGGCCCATAATTGGGAGAGATAGCATCATCCTCTACGAAGAGCAGGAGATGCGATAAACCTAAGAGCAAAAAATGCTCCAATTGTAGCAAAGAGACCCTCACATAATGGCTGGGAATCAAGTCTGAGAGCAACAAAAAAACCTCATACATATCACAGGGTTTTTAGGGATCACAGAACATTGGATTATCATATAATGCTACGAAAAGTACTTTCTATAACAATGTACAATATTTGTATCATGGAAAAAGCTGCACATAGCCAGTGGCTATAGCAATTCCTAAGATAATAAGAGGTGGAAGAATTACAAATGCTCCAATTGTAGCAAAGAAAACTGAATCATTCCTCCGAGATACTTCATTCAGGTACGCCTGTCTTCTGATGTTTCTCTTCTGTGAGATAGTTAAAAACCTTGGACTAATCTTCTTCAGATTTTTACCCAATGGAATGCTAAAATCATCATCTCGCTCTCCAACCAACTTAACAAGCTGTTCACGGATTGTAAGTCCACGGGAGCTACCATCACTCTCATAACCTGGTTAAAGACTATCGAATTTTAGATACTGAATGCAATGTATATATATAATGCTGATCAGATCTTACATCAACAACTGCCCCTCATGCTTCATTGTCTAGTTTGTTTTGGGGTGGACAGCTTTGTTTGGGCACCGGGGGGGGGGGGMGTGGGCGGAATTTTTTGAGTAGGCGGGAAATTAGTTCTGTAGTTCAATGGTAAATTATATACCATTAACTGATGAGCTTCCCGTAGCAAGTTGGTCCAAAAGATCCAGTTGGGAACGAGCAGAGGACCCTGCAGAAAATGGAAACAGTCAGACATTTGGCCTCAGTTTAATCAACACACTACCAAAATAGGTTTACACTATTAGCAAAATAAGCTGCTGAGAACATCCAACAAAAGCACAAAGAAAATTCTAAAAGTTCAAGTCCTTGATTCCATTTTATCTTTTGATTGAAAACTCAGCTCTTGAAAGTCACCGCACAAGTTAGTTCACAACAGAAAGAAGAAAATCAGGAACTTGTGCAGAATTTAGATCCATTTTTCTGCCTACTTCCTTAATTTTGTACTCTCTTCAGTAGAACTTGAGGAGCGTGGTGGGTTCAGTTTCAAACAAACAATCATTACATTCCAGACTTACAATACCTTAAAATGAATACAGATCCAAACAGCACAGCGTGCTTGCATTAACGATATACCAACTCTTTCCATGAATCAGCTCTTAAAATTGGAATTCAGCAACTTCGAAGAATGCTAATGTTTAACTAAGTTCGGTTCCTCAATACCTTGGTTTCATATCAACAAGCACAAGTCAAGAATTTTTCTCTTCATAAAAATTCTCCCATGATCAATAAATAAAACGAAATTCAAGTTTTTGCAATCAAGTTTCCAACTTTTCGCTTATTTTCCTTTCTTTTCCGCCCTTCTTTTTTCTTTTTCTCCCCTCTCTGCAAGGAGAAGGGAAATCCATGCTTAATCCTTAGACTTCTCAATGGTTCCTTAACTTTACCTAACAACTGGCACTTATCATTTAACACTAGTCCTGCTGAGCTGATTAACACTTACCAACTTATTCCCCATTCACGACTAATGAGTTCATATACTGAAAAAGGGGGAAAAAAAAAAAAAAAGGCAAGAAGCATGAAAATAGAAAATACCAGAGTACATTAGAGGATCCTCCTCTGTAACACCACCTTGAGTCCCTTCAGAAACAGCAGCAATTGCAGCAGAAGAAGAAGAAGGGGACCAARAATTCAAAAAGTGACAGAAATTGAAGAGATGTTTCTGTTTTGGGCCAACAAAGAAATGCGTTTTTGAATGTATAGAAACACCACTGAAGTTTAAAGCCATTGATGGAACAGTAATGATCCCTTTTGTTCTTCCAGTTGGGAGGATCGTTCAGCTTTAGCCATGGCCTTAAGTTTCTCAAAAGTTGTTTATTTTTTTGCTGCCACAGTTTAAGCGGTCGCTAAAATTGCTCATCCACAAATATTTCATGTCGGCTCCTAGTTCGTATAAGCCGTGGAGTGATCAGGTGCAATGAGGGCCAGGACATTGGTGGTGTCTCTCTTATTCGATTGGCTTCTGATGTTGCCAACCTTTTTTTGGCTTTTCTTTTCTTGTTCCTTAATTTTTAAGTGGGACCCATAGGTGATATGTCAGTACAGGTCAACGAATTGGACCTCTTGGCGATATCACATGTGGCTGTCCGATCACACAAGTAGGTTTCGACGATTCTTTTGAATGCGTGAGCATGGACTAAAAAGTCATTCCATCTTCATTATTATTTTCTAGTTTTTGGTTTAATTTTCTTTTTCAACCTTAGAAATTGTGTCTGAAGATAAAACACGCTGGAATTAATAGTATCAAAATATAGGAAATTAAATCTATCAGTGGTTCTTTTTTTATTTCAGGATAATTATTCATTTGGATAGAATTAAATTAATTAAATAATTTTAAATAAAATGATAATTTTAATACTATTTAATATGTTATAAACGCATAATTAATATACTTAAATGAATAATTATTTAAAAAATGAATAAAGTATTTTTTTGTTCCCAATTCATTTATTATCCACAAGACAAATTTTTTTTCCTTAAACAAAAATTTAACATAACTATTTACAAGCATAGGAGAACTAGGTAATAAAAGGTAAGTCCTAAACACCCAAAAAAAAAAAAAGAGAAGAAGAAAAATGAAAAAAGAAAAGATGAAAACATTTCTAAATTGACAAAAACAACCTCCGGAAATTTCTCCTTAATAAGGAAGAAAAGATTTTGTACTTGAGTTTGTTTACTCGCATCTGAAGTCCAGCTTAGCTACAGCCTAACGTACGCGGGGAGACCCGGCATGAGGAAGCAATCAGGATCCTAAGCAAATTCGACCGTTGTAGACCCCTTGCCTGATAATTTTCAAATTTTTCTCTTTCAAGTATTATTAATTATCATTAACACTCCTTTAGATTACGCTAACTCCCCACCATTTAAATTTCACATTAACTTCCCGAATCTGATTCCAAAGGCCAAAATTCCAGCACCGCCAGGCACCATTCTTCGACCCCTCATTTCCGTTCTCTAGAACCTTTTCCACTCTATTTTTTCAGGGTTTTATCTTGTTCACTGGTGGTGATAGGAAGAAAAAAGAAAAGGCTGAAGGAAAGGAGAATCGGAATAAGGAGAAGCAAGTGGGTTCTGGGTGTTGGGTTGTGAATTTTTAGTGTGTTTCTAGATAAATATTTCATAATGGCAGCAAAGAGGGAAGCAGAGGAGGTTTTGAAGGGAGATGAGGAAGGAGATGAAGTGCTTATGGTGATGGAAAATAAAGATGAATCTCATCCTTATGCMTTTCATGTATCTGGGCCTCGCAATGTTTCTTCTCCGAATTGGAGGGACCTGATCAACTCCAGTTGGTTAGTGATGCATAAAATTTTAACTTGTTTACTCTGATCCGTATGTGTGTTGTAATGTGACAAGGTTTCGTCTTTTGGGTGCTTTTTTCCCTTTTTGACGATCTTCGTACGCGTTATAATGTGAAAGCCCTGCGTCCTTTTGTTGCTTCATTCCCACTTTTGATTTGTGCAGAACTCAACAAATTTGTGCGTCTCTTGACCCGCAAAGGATTTTTATGGGGTTAAGACTCCGTGGATATGTTTATTATCTTCGTRCATCTTAATCTACTTCCTCTTCTTTCCTTTTTTTTTTTTTCCCCCCCTTCTCCTCCTTCTTTCCAAGTTTTTGAAATGAAGATCCTTGGTTGTTCTTAGTTCTGGAGCTTGTTGGAGAAGTTTTGTGCGGACGGTGCGAGTTGAGATTTATTTCTTGCCCTGACATTTACCACACACAAAATTCTTGGTGTTAACTTACAATGGAACTGGTTTAKTTTGCTTTACATAATCCTGGAATATCTTATCTGAATTATCTCGGCTTACCGTGATCCATTGCTCTTCAGCGGTTCTGGACTAGGATTTTATGTTTTTATCCGAAGTTTGGATTTGGTCCGCCGAGCACGATATGGCACACGAGATTTTATTAACATGAAGAAAATTTGGTTGTTTCTATAGTTTAAATTCAATGTCCTGGTAATCTACTTCAAATTATACAATTTAGTTGCGGCATTTCTCAGATCTCTTTTGAATATGTTAATAGTGAGACTTCGTTGGATGTTTGAGGCCGCAGTTGGAAATATTTCTTGGAAACTATATATGCATTCTCAGATGGGTGGTTGTTTCAGTATTGATGCAGTAATTTGGCTGTACAATTGAATCCTGAAGGAGATTACATAATCCTAGAGTCTAGGAATCATTATGGAGATAAAAGAACTGATTTTTGCTTGGTTCGTCAGCTCCATTCTGTATATTTCTTATGTATATTAGTTGAGTTGCCATATCCTAGAAGTGGATCAAAAGATRACAACTTGAATTWGTTCTCCTTATTAAAAAGAAGGGGAGAAATAACTTGATGAAATTTCCCTAGTTTAGATTCTGGACTTAGGTCTTGACCTTCAGGATACTTAAARTTAAGACTCTAAGGTGGTGTATCTGAGCTGAAACTGGATTTATGCAGGAGGATCCATTCAATTCATATTTATGTGTCTAATGGGGCATTATGGGTACTTTCTTTTTAATGTATCTTGTCATGGTAACAAAATTTTTTAAGTTGAGTGGACGWATGAGAATGATGGGTGACAGTTCCAATGAGASGGGGAAGTGGATTAAGCTTTTGTAATTCCYTTCAACAAAGTTCTGTTCATTCATCTTTCTAGTGGATGCACGYTGTCCTTCAGAACTGTTTCTTCCATCTTGCCATTTATATGCAATCTACTTTTGCCCTGTTRTACCATTCTRAATTGCTGATATTTACTTGCGTCTTGTTTCCATTGGTAGCAAATTTTGCTTTACAAACATGTACATTTWGATGGGATCAACTTTGTCTTGATTCCACCATTTTTTAGGCATACCAGCTACATAGCATCTATTTCGCTTTCAATGTACAAAAWWTAAAAAGTTCKCTTCTTTGCTTGAATCATTGATACAATCGCAGTGAATTGCATATGCAGGAAGGATGCCAATTACAAGAGGACAGTAGTAGCCTGCTTTATACAAGCCGTTTACTTGCTTGAACTTGATAGACAGGAAAACAGGACAGCAGAAACTGCTCTTGCTCCAAAATGGTGGATACCCTTCAAGTACAGATTGGTTCAAACCCTAATTGATGAAAGAGATGGATCCATATACGGTGCATTACTGGAGTGGGATCGGTCTGCAGCTCTGGTTGATTTTATACTTATGAGACCTAGRGGTGCACCAAGAGCTGTTCTGGCACTAAGAGGAACAATTCTCAAAAGTCAAACAATTAGACGAGATGTCGAGGATGATCTTCGATTCCTAGCTTGGGAAAGTTTAAAAGGTTCRGTCAGATTCAGCGGAGCCKTAYAGGTYTTAAAATCAATTGCTGATAAGTATGGGAGTAGCAATGTATGTATTGCAGGTCATTCATTGGGTGCTGGTTTTGCTCTCCAAGTTGGAAAAGCATTAGCCAAAGAAGGAATATATGTAGAGGCACATCTGTTCAATCCACCATCAGTTTCAGTGGCTATGAGTTTGAAAAACCTTAGTGAAAAAGCTGGATTTGCCTGGAGGAGGGTAAAATCAATGCTTCCTTCATATACTGAAAGTCAGATCAATATTGATGAGGCTGCAAGATCAATTGCTGCTGCAGGAACGAAGCAGTGGGTGCCTCATTTGTATGTTAATAATAGTGACTACATTTGTTGCTATTACACTGATCCAGATGGAACAGAAGACAACCAAACTGACAAGGAGAATACAAAGCCTTCAAATACACAAGTAGCTGCAAAACTGTTTGTCCAATCAAAGGGGAAACAAAAGTTTCTCGAGGCACATGGATTGGAGCAATGGTGGTCRGATGACTTGGAACTACAAATGGCTCTCCATAACAGCAAGCTGATAAGTAGGCAGCTGAAATCTCTGTATAGCCTGCCTGCTCCACAGACACAAGTCAAGCTTCAATAATGGCAAAGGATCACTGCTATTGATCTAAAACAATCCCATCGAATCTTTGGGATTGCTTTTTCTGGTCTTTGGTCCCTCCTCCTCATTTTTTTCAATTATGCTGGTGTAATGAATTTTGTAAAGTTCTTTATAATCAACATAAAACTTCGCAAGAATAAAGCATTTTCATGTCATGGGTTTGAGAGGGGAGATGCCTTTAGCGCTTGACAGAAGCCCTACAATGTTTGCAAATTTTGGTTCTTTCTTCTTTTCTTATACATAAAATATCCGGTTTTTCCATTAAATCCTTGGATTTCTTTCTAATCTCTGCAAAGACTGTAATCTTATTTCTCATTTTAGATGGAAACAACTATTTGTTCTCTTGTAGTTGTAAGATGGAAGCATGATCAGGGACTAACAAGGAAAGAGCCGGAAGAAAAGATAACCAGGCAAGAAATTCTGCTTTTTCTTTTTCCTTTTTTGAATTTATCAAAAATCCCACATTTCTTTCGCGTGCTTAAGGCTCTCTCACAAAATTCCATTTTGCATTTTAGCTTGAGCGAATGACTCGCATATCAAAAAGTTTTAAAAATCTTTTCAAGAGCGACTCCACTGGGGATCGAACCCAGAATCTCTGGTTCCGTAGACCAGCGCCTTATCCATTGGGCCATGAAGTCTTGCGTTGTTGTATGGTTTTCATCATCTAAATTTTTCTGTACTCAGAGAAGGGTACTCTACCAAATTTTTTTCCTATTCACCTGCTATTTTTTCCCTCTTTTAAAAATATATAGGTCATTAGTCTCGAAATACTTGTTTGACCTTTACTTATGGTTTAAGATACATTTGTTCACTAGTTATCTATAATATTGTAGATTTATTTTACATATTTATTTTATTATTTATAATCATTTATTTTTATTTTTATCAATTTTTAAATTTATAATTGATAAAAACGTTTAAAATACATTAATGTGATACTTGTAACATGACAGCTTGACATGGTAATGTAAAATGAATTTGATAAAAAGAAATACAATAATGGGGATAGCTTTCTTCCTATCCTATTTTAAAAGAAATATTTAAATACTCCTTCCGTTCTTTAATAAATTCCAAGTATATACATTTTTTATTTTTAAACGAGCATCGCTTTGCACATTTTAATACCAAAAAAATTAAATTTATTCTTTATTTAATACATCCTCCATCTTTTAAAGTATGTCACAATAATATAAAATACACAAATCAAAGAGATAATAATTTGATCTAAAAATACTATAAAGTGACATCGTTACGCTTATATTGAAAAAGAAGATAATTAATTYTATGAGAAAAAAATGTTGATTTATGGCATTGATTTAAAAATTAAACAATGGTAAGGATAAAAAAAAGATATTTAATGATGTCTAACCAGAAAYGATTCGATAGTTATGAATGAGTTTTTATTTATATATGAGGATATAATAAAAATTTCATATTATTACTCATAATATATTATTGTTACGTTTAACAACCCTCTTATAAAATAAGGAAAAAATATTATAATGACATACTTTAAAAAAACGAAGAAAGTATGTCATAATAGGGTTCTTTTTTTTGTTTTTAAAGTATATCACATTTCAATCTTAGAGAGTATGTCATAAGGGTAGAAATGTCATTTTAATAGTAATTTTAGATTAATTTGTTGTCTCATTAGTCTGTGTATTTTACTCTATATACTTTAAAAATGAAAGGAGTATAACATTGTCATAATGCTCTTCTTATACCACTAAAAAGTTTATAGGGATAAGTGGAGATATTAGTTAATTTAAGCCTCTTCTAAATTGTTGTATCATATACACTTAAAACACTTATAAAAGAATAAAGGATGGAGGAAGTAAGATGGCGGGGTTGGAAGATTGAAGAAGGTTTCTATAATTGGAGCATCTAATTCGTGGACAAGATGAAGAATGACCTACGYGTAAGACCTTATCAGAATGTGCGATAACATATTAGAATAAAGCACGTGACGTTTAAGGAATGTTTTTGAATAAAGTAGATTTCAAGGTTTATTGAACTTCGTGGAGTTGTATCACTAACAACTACGTATGTCAAAGGGAAAAAATAAAACGCACTCATTTCATCATACACTCAATATGAACTTATCCAAAACTACCAATTGAATCCTACTTAGCCAAACCCCAAAAAAAAAAAAAAAATGAAGTATCATTTTATTTTTTGCCATTCCGGAGAATGGATTGCTAAAATAAGGTTATCCCTAAGGCGGAGTAGGGGCGGGATAGCAATCGTCCCCTTAACATTTTTTCAAAACTTTATATACGGTTCATTTTAAAAAAAAAAAATGTATTTAAGACTTTTGTTTAAAAAGTATCATTTCGTCCCTTAATATCTTAATCATTTATTCTCATCCTTTCAAAATGAAATTTCTAACTCTGTCCTTGAGTCACACTATCCCTCCTCACAATATACTATCTCCTTTTCTTAAATAGGTCATTTTGGACATTCCTACATAAATTAAAAATATTGAGTTCAAGGTATCTTTTATTAAAATTTCTAAAACATTCTTTCTATTTTCTCCTCTTTAAAAAAATAGAAAAGTAAGTCAAAAATAAAAAAATTACCATAATAACAAAGTTTTAATTTTAATTCAAACAATATTTGTTGGAGTTAGGCTCTCTTTCATAAAACTAAAGATAGGGCTATCAATTGCACTGAATGAATCAGATTTACGCATAACAAAGCTCATTCTTACACTCTTGACTGAGCTCGAACTAGTCAAAAAATTTAAAAAATTCATTTTCTCTTAAAATACTACATAATTCAAATTTTGCATAATCTATATAATTAAACATTTCAAGTACATAATACGTAATTTAACTATTTAAATACTGAAACGAATATAGCTAATGTTCCTAATACCCGTGTTAAGAAGACAACGAAGAATAGAATCCTAAAAAAATTTAGAACTATGACGTGAGGTCGCAATGTAATTTCCGCTTTTCTTTTTTTTTTTTTTTACGAACTTTTGGGAACTGTTCAAATTAGGTCACAAAACGACGATCCCATTATGTCCCTTAGGTCCTCCCGCACCAAAATCCTACGAAACTTACCAATAGCAGAATGCTCGTTTGATGTGGCTGTGTGACACACAACGCTCGTCAGTTCACAGAAGTTTCTTGTGTACCGGCAGGATTCAAGGTAAATGCATTATCTGTATAGTAACAGTTTACCGTAAAGTTAATGATCAGTTGTACTTCCCTGTCGGTTCGTTTGCTTCTAAGACGTACTAACACAGTAACCGTAGGGGGTCCTTTTTCCTAAGTACTCTGAACAACATTGCACATTCCAGAACATCTTACAGGATGCTAGGAAAAGTTAGTTGATATAACCAAAGGAGGGACTTACTCGAACTTTCGAGGACTAGCCGTTAATTTACAGTAAAAGGCATATGACAAAGTTAGAATTAATAACCTATTCACAGACTATATAGGTAGCACTGCGCACTAAGAACAGACTAACCTGCGGTTTCAAAGACTAACGTCTTTGGCCCACATTTAAAGTCGTCACCTAGCAACTTCAAAAAACTACAAATTATGAAATCCTCCTAACCTTAGTTACCCTTGGCCAAACTTATTCCGGTATCTTAAACGTTATCTCACGATACACACTGTTACTGGCTGATGAAGTCCCTTAAATGAGAAGATGTTGACCTTACTAGACCTAACTAAGGCATGAGAACCTCCTCTACTTTGTTTTCTTCTACTTTGGAGTCACACTCAGTCTCCGTCTGAGTCTACTCTTTCTACTTTCCATAATTAGAACTGTTTTAAAGTAAGGAAGTCCAGTTTTGTCTACCCCTAGAGTCGATGTACCCGCTGTGACAAGGACTACGGAAAAAAAGATGCACGCAACACACGTACATTTGACCTTGGTCTTGCTGATCGAATTATCACACGACGCATGGGAAATACAAAAGATCGGTAGTTCTTTAAAAAATGTAAAACAAGATGTGGTTTACTACAGGGACTAAAGTTGAGTGCCTTAACTGGTTGCAGACGTAAATTGAATGGTCTTCATTTCTGGTTTTGCAGATCATTTATGTTTAGAAACCGTATAAAAAACTAGTGAGTATAAGATGCCCTGGGAGATCTATCGCTATCTCTTCTCTCTATCAGGTGCTCTCCTAACCAACCAAATAAACCCCCCCAAACACCGTTTCTGAAAGTTAATGTATTGAATCAAATTTCGCTTTTTGGTATAAAAGTCGTAATAGAAATGTAGAACACCGAACAACATATATAGTTTCACAGGGAGGAAGTAGTGATATAGTTGAAGGGAGCTCGGGAGTAAGTCAGAACGGAATCCTAGGAGGCTAGTATCTTGCTTCTCCTCCTTCTAACATCAACAAAGTTCCGGTCTTTGAGGTCGAAAATGCTTTTGTACCCCTTCTTTGATTCAGTTCGAAGCCTTTTTTATAGATTCTGACTGTTCCTTTGTCACTTGTCGACACAAGTCGCAAGAACGCCGGGATACCACATGTATGCTAAGTAGTTGAAAGTTCTGTTGGAACAAGTTCTCGACTTGAACCATACCCTTTTATCTTTACCCCGTTAGTAAAGTTAAAATGAGGAGCGAGTGAAGTTCTTGGTCATACCTACCGATGGTTAGCAACTCTAACTTCAGGTACCCATAGTTCTTGCATTCGCGGTGCTCATAGCCCAACTAAGGAGTCTCGTTCGTACAGTGTATAAGTGACGACGACGTGCTTTCCGGTGTTTCTCCGTATGATAGTCTTTGAAGTATACAGAATCTCTCAAAGGAGGTGATAGGTGTCTACCTTATAAAGGTGAGATATCCGCTATCAGCTTAGCACCGAAAAGTTCTAACTGCTAAGGGGTACAAGTATATTGTTGCCTGTTATAACCAACGTAGTAGCAAGTCGGTCTCCAAAGAAAGATACTAGAGAGATCGGAGTACTACACTAATAGAAAAATAGTCGAAAAGCGGTGGCAAAAAGAGACAAAAAACGGTGAGAAGTCCAAGTCTGTATCCTTTTGAACGAATATAGACACAAAGGGAACTAAGAGTTCTCCTAGTTATGAAACAATCCTAATAAGGTACATTAGAAACATGTTTCTCTCCGGTTATATCGTTAAGCGACGAAATTACAACATTTAAACATCTGTAAAAGGAGAGATATTATGCAGAGACGACACATAGATAAAGTGCGAAAGTATTAAGTTTAAGAGGAACAGGACAACAGACTACTTATAACGAGGTAATTCTTGTATATGTATTTACAAGAATAGATCAAAAAGATCGCAAGCTTACGCACTTGTAAAGTCCTTTGGAATAATAAGAAATCCGTACCAAGAAAACGTAAAAGACTCTAAGTTCTTGTACTAAGTACTAGTAACTCCACACATCCCTTTTGACCTTTTTCCAAATGTGTCTGCCTTAGTTTACTTTTATAGGTTTTCCTCGTAAATTAGGGTCATAATTTCAGTTTTATAACATAGACCCAATGTTATAGTAACGTGCATATTGAGGTTTTCCTAATAGAATAAACAGTCCGTAACGTCTACTTTAGCTTGAATAATGATTGTGCTATATAATACATAAATACCACTAGATATACAACCTTGCTATATAATAATATGATAATATAGTTCTTATACCTTTTGCCCTGCAGAAAAAAGATTAAAAATAAAGGAAAGTTACAAATAAATATTTAATTTCACTCTTTTTTTAGACAAGACGAATTGTTGGAACTCTTTTCCGGAAGGTTCATACACACCTAACTTTTTTTCCAAGTTAATGAAGTTTATTTACATCTATAAAACATAAAATGAAAATTGATAATAAATTAAACGTTAAAACCAAGATTATGTTTAATGATGAAATTTAAATACGAACTTATAGAAATTAAAAAAATTCTGTTTAACATTACATTTCATTGACGTATTTACCGATTATGCTTATATAAAAATAAAATTATATATTAATTTAATAAAGAATAATATTTGGTTTATAAATCAGATAATTTATGTTAAAGTCATTAAGCTGTAAATTTCTTCGAGCTAGTTTTATGAACTTTTGTTTAGTAGTAAGTAATACGGAAGGAAGTTTGAGTACTCACTTTTCTCATAAGATAAAAATAAGTTTTTGGGTAAGAATTCAATTAGTCAAACCTATTAGCTATTTATTTAGATTAGATATAAACTTTTTTTTTTAACAATCAAATAATTTAATTTTTATTGAATCTTATAATATGATTAATTTTAAATTTATAATTTATAATTAAATAGGTTTTAAGATGGCTTATCGTGATATACACGATTAATGTGATTGTTTTTTCGTATTAAGTGAATCTTACACTCTGAAATAATTTATATTAATAAAGTGTATATAGTTATTTAAAAAAGATTTATTAATAGGAAGAAATTAGAATATTAAATTAGGATTAGTTATAACTTTGATACCAGTATAAAACTATTAAGTTAATACATGGAATTTTGATTTACCCGATTTTTAAATAATTTATTAATAATTTGATTCTAGCAACTACTAGATGTAAAACTTACAGTATAATGCAATTTTACAAAATTAAAGAGAATATTAAACTTCACTATAATAATATAGAATTGAGGTATAACGTTCAATTTTAATAGCTGTTAAACATTATTCTACTACGAAGTTTCATTAAAAATATGAGATTTAGTTTCAATGAAAAAGTCCTTAAAATCAATCCTCCAGTTACCCCGAGCCTACCGGGCCTTGAATCAGACGGAGTTGAGCTATTTAAAAACCCGCTTGAAATACACCCAATTCATTCAACCGACTCAACCAAGTTTTAGAAGGCTTGGTATAAGCTCGATTCGAGTCCCCTGATACCTACCGAGTTCGGGGGAGTTTGGGCTTATATATATATATATATGTATACATTCAATCGATAAATAGTAAATAAATAATACAAATACCCATAAAACTAAGATTAGAGATTAAATTCATAAACTGCAAATTATTACAACAATGACT
>MEJB01000008.1:5855420-5895698 GCA_001752375.1 Rhazya stricta
TGAACCTTTTCTTCAATCCAACATATCTTGGAAAGGCCTTTTCTCAAGGTTTTTAAGCAGAAAGATTTTTTCTCACTTTAATTTATAAATTAAACYTTGAAATGGAAATAAAAATTASAAAAGATCGTCCCGTTTCYATATATCTTGATATTGATATAGTATAGTAATTACGTTCACAAARATATAATCATCATAAATACATAATYTATCGTGTTAGTAAATAGTTCGATTCATCTGCAATGCCTGACAAATAAGATATCCTTTTGGATGTTATTACGTGCYTGATATTGTAACACAGATACAATATTTTGACTTTAATACTGGGATTAAATGCTCCTTTTGGATATTTTCATTTGATTCGTCTGTGTAACCTTTTCAGTTTTCCATTACACACCTCAATGGATTCATGAATCATGTTCTTGAATCTCAGAAAATGCAAAAGATACCATGCWAAAGAATAATAACTTTCTGAAATGTTCACTGCATTCGAACCTAAAAAACTAGATAAGAACATATATGTATATATATCTTAATGGGAGCAATATTCATCAGACACCAGACAAGGAGAATTTGAATTATTGAAGATCTGAAATAGATACACAGCAGAGACTATATTATAGAGAGGAAAATGTCTACAAATTTACAACAGTAAGAGCGAATGCTATATTGCCTCTCTTTGTACAAAACTTTACATGGAATAATCCTAACAAAGTATTGATCCTCTCTGAGAATCAAGGGAAACACAGATATACAAGTTTTCCTATGTCTGAACCTGAAGAGTAGCAAGAAAACAGAGAAAAACGGTGGCGAAAACTGATAAAAAGATAATCACATCATGAGGCTAGAGAGATCATAGAAAGAAACCTCTGGCTGAACTGATGGAGTGCAACCAATATTGTCGTTGTTATATGAACATGAATCGTCAATCTGTAAAAGCCACGATTCGATATCGCTATAGAGTGGAAAATATTCCATCTTGTGGATAGTGGAGGAACTCTCTAAGACATTGAATGTTTCTGATACGTATGCCTCTTGTGGGCTTTCTGCAGCAGTAGTGAAATATGTTGACATGCTTGCTTCTGAGGAATCAACCGATGACTCGTGGCTGCTACGTTCTTGATACCCATGATCTTCAATCTCAACGATTGGTACATCCATAACTGGTTCTTGAAGTGAAGGAGGAGTAAATGAAATTGGATTGCCATTTCTATTTCCATTACCAGTCAGCTCTTGAACAAGTGTCTTGAAGTTTGATGAATCTGTAATGTACACCTTAGGCCGCAAGACCTGAATCAAGCTGTTCAACTGTTTCTTGTCAGTCTTAGATATTTTTGTCGAAGCTTGACTTAGTTTCTTCCCCATGTTTTCGTAAAAGCTGGAGTTTCTGGTCCTTGAAAACAACTACAATCTTCTCTCTTCTTCTATGATCGGAGGATCCTAAGCAAGACTGAAATGAGGGCTCGAGGGAGTTGATATAGTTGATGAAGGAGGGACACTTTGGATATATACAACAAGCCACAAGTTGTAAAGATGCTGAAAATGATGTTTTTCTGCTTCTACACTAAGTTATGTAAATTGGAGTCTTTGCCACAACCCCCCCAAATAACACCAATCCCTCTCTGACTATCTCTTCCTCTATCGCTATCTAGAGGGTCACTGTAGAATATGAATTGATCAAGAATATGCCAAGATTTGTATTTACATAGACGTTTGTCTTACTTCTTGGGTAGTTAAATGCAGACGTTGGTCAATTCGTGAGGTTGAAATCAGGGACATTCATTTGTGTAGAACAAAAATTAAAAAATTGTTCTTTGATGGCTAGAAGAACATAAAGGGTACGCAGCACACTATTAAGCCTAGTCTGATTCTGGTTCCAGTTACATCACACAAACGCACGTAGAAAAAAAGGCATCTAGAACATGTCCTCATCTACTGAAGTCCATCTTGTTTTGACTGAAGAAGGAAATTTTGTCAAGATAATACCTTTCATCTTTCTCATCTGAGTCATCCTCTGACTCACACTGAGGTTCATCTTCTTTGTTTTCATCTCCTCCAAGGTAGGAATCAATCCAGATCATTTCCAGTTGTAGAAGAGTAAATTCCCATGAAGTAGTCGGTCATTTCACTAGCAACTCTATTGCAAATTCTAATGCCTTATTCAAAAAGGTCATGATTCAATCCTTCCTAAAGTATTAAACATCAAAAACTTCAACGATCCACTGCTGAAATTTGAACCCGGTTTCTGCAATCAGAAACTTTTGGCGTCAATCAGACAAGAATCACGCAGTCACGAATGGATATATGAGACACTTAATCAATAATTAAGATTAAAACATACGAAAATGACATTTAATTGCCGATTCAGGAGCTTTCAAGCTCATTCAGGGAGGACAAATATAGTTGATTGAAAAGGATCTACACATTCTACAAGACCTTACACGTTACACATTCTCTGATCTTTTCCTGGGGGATGCCAATGACACAATCATCAGAATCTTCGTTTTGGCTTTGGCTGTCCTTCATGTTGACAGTAATTGAAATGCCATTTGACAATGATTATGTCTATTACGTAATGGAACTTAGGACGGCCATTGTTCTTTGAAGAGCACTTGATCTGTCTGCAACACACAGTGTGTCGTAGTTGCTCTAACGAGTAGCCATCAAACATCCTAAAACCACGGTCTCCTGATTCCCTGTATTCCCTAGCAGCAAAACCACTGGAAACTTCAAGGTTTTCAAGCATTTTTTTTTTTTTTCCCATTTTAATGGTAACCCTGAGTGCAGTATCAAAGATTTAAAAAAATCCTAAGATAAGAAGCACAGAAGAATTGTGCCCATAATCTTGTAATCGATATAAGCAAAGGTTGAACAAATTAATTCAATGCCTTCTTGTGGAAGTGAGTAGAGACCATAAAAGTCAGTAACATCTGAATCCATCTGATCATTCTCCCTTCATGGCTATGGAGTTTAGTTTTCTACCCAGTATGTTAAAAGAGTTCCAGAGTTTCAGGCCACCTCAGTATGGGGTACTGGGAATGGTTTTGGAGTTGTAAACTACAAAATTAACCACATAATGAAGAACAGTACAAGTTAAATTAGCACCAAAATAAAATTCTTGATTTATTTAAGGAAAGCTGTGCTCATCTTCAACCTCTTATTCATCATTTGAAGCTTAAATTCAACCAAAATCCATTGCATATTAGCATACAAAGTGAGGATGCGCAACAATTATATTATCCATGGCTACTATTGCAGTGAACTGGACSTGAAAGTTGAACCCCAAGTGATGGAAACACAAATTTAATAATGTTAAAAATGTCACAAATCAATCGGTTGCTGTCTAATTAAGGATTTTATTATTCATTTTCCCCGCATGAGGAAAGGAAACGGTGTTCGACTTTCAGATTCGACAATTTTGAAGGGATTGTTTATGGAATAKTGCTATGATTAGGACATGAAGATATTAAGCTCAGTGATGATGAGACAAATTCAGTTTACATCAATACTGCCGCTAAAATGTCTCAAACCAGAAAAGGCAATTGGTGTACTCTTTACTGGGAAAAAGACTCCTCCTGGTACTTCTCCAGAGTTTCTTGTCTACCAACGATCGATATCCCTCGATTCCAGCTGGAGCCSTTCATAGTTTTTTATTTTAGATGATCAAATCCTCTGAATATTTCCKGCTAGAGCTCTTCATGTCAGATGATCAAACCCTATTGTTCGTSAAGGTGTCCTTTGCTGATTACTCTCCGGGGAAGTAACAGATGTCCCCGGCTTCTAGAAGGAGCTCTTCATGTCTTTAGATGTTATCCCCTTAATGATTCAGGAAGAATCTTGGGCTGCCCTTCGTCYACCTTGAGATACTCAGACAGATGTAAAGGACTAACATTATCTAGCTAATCTAATTCAAGATCTTGGCAAAAATTGGCCAGACCAAACTTCGAGTACAATGAAAATCTTAAAATATCAAGAACGCCAAGCATTAGATTAAAGAGTTCGAGAGTACACAGAATCCTATAAACAAAATTATGAGGTGAGACCCTAGACAAGGTACCAGTATAAAATGAAAGAATAAGGTATGACTACGGGAAACAAAGCCAAAGGATAACTAGTAGTGCGAGGGAAACATATTTCAAGAGACAATGATGTGAGACTCTACTTGCTGCAATAGTATTCCTAAGGAAAAATTTATGGTGGGGATTTATTACATAATCAATCAAGGTTTTGATTCATTTCCGGATAATGAAGATCCCAATTTCAGCATGAGAGGATAGACAGGGCTAAACTCCTTSTCTCCTTTTGCCCTCACTTTTGCAGCATAATCATCCAGAGTTGCTTTGATGCCTTTCCAGATCTGATCCTCACCTTGAGAATCCAGCCATAACGAATACTGGAGAGGTGTAAGTCGGTTTCTTTGCATGGGTGACTGGAGTTCATCTGGCGCTCTTGAATAAAGATGGTGAAGTATGGCACTTAATGGTAGATCTTGAAGAAGTGGGGATGATTCCAGTTGAGATGTTTCCAAGAAAATAACAGGTCGAAATGCTCGGAGTGCYCGATATGGTGCGCCAAGCTGTTCAACTGGAAACAAATTTTGGCTTACCGCCAATTCAAGCTCGGCCATGTCCCTAGCCATTCTCAACTTGCCAGATTCTGAAAGGGGTCTAACAAGTGAAGCATGTCGAATGAAAAATATCAAGACCCTAGAGGCCATGCTCCTGACGAGTCTAGTGCTTATAGTCTCTGTCCTAATGGTCGAGGCATTTCCAGCAGGCAGCAGCCTGGATAGAAATTCAGTGCGGAAGTGAAGAATGCTCTTCTGCAATTCTTCCATATAAGGTGATGCATTGTTATCCATGGCYGCATCCATTCCAAGAGRATCAAAATTCTGCTCATGAATTTGCAGGATGCAAGAGTGGAGACGATCAAGCATTGCTTGGAACAAGGATGTTACTGAATCACATGCAACGCCATATATTGTACCTAGTGCAGGGGAGAGGTGGTCAGCTGCTATAGCAGGCAATCGTTCCATTATGGATGATACACGTGTATGAACTTCTTGCAGATGTTGACACAAGGTGAAGTTCTTCAGCTGCGCCATGGTTGCGGGGCCTGTTATTTGGCGTGCTTCAGGACCTGTTGATATCTGCCACAAGAATATTATTAATGAATGTTAACCAGAATGAAAATTGTAGGGAGCAGTCAAATGGAGATTACGATATAAACTCATTTGACTTACTTTACTCAGAATAGATGTTAGAATACACTCCTCAAAAAAGGAGGAAAAAGAAAAAAGAAGCTCCATTCCGATGACCAAAATTCCAACCTGCATATCCGCACTCAATCTCGGGACAACAAAGAGGTTGTATTTCAACTTGCACAGGTGCAGGTTTGACTCAAGCTCACAGCCTCCCTGCACCTAACCACTGAGGAAACCCCCCAAAAGATCCGTAGAAAGAGGAGGGAGGGYGTTTAAGTGGCAGTCCTTGTGAAGTTCTAGAATCAAAATGAAGTTATTCAATATGGGCCAAGTCAATCATCCATCTCTTCATACTTAAGAAGACAGAATAACTGCCCCAACTACCAATTAACTCAAAAATCTTGGAAAGTCAACAGGTCAAGCATCCCATATAATCATTGGTTAAAGTATTTCTAACTTCCCAGGCGACATTGAAGAGATTAAGTGATAAGTTGATTGAGTTTCAGTGTGTTGGTTACAGTTCAAGTCATTCAAATCCAAAGCTCTGGTATAGACAGTAATATACCAGGCACATCCTGAAAATGCAAAAAGGATTTCCTGAATTTTGCATAATTTAAGGGAGGAGATTCCGTCCGGAAAGGGATTTTGATTTAGGGAAGGGCAATGGAAGAGGGGAGGCGTGGATGGTGGTATCAAGTGTGTTATCCAATATCAACTCTTCCAGTCTTGAACGAGGAAAATGCATAGCTCCTAATAGAGGAACAAAATTATTCTTCATGAGTTTCATCCTATTACAAGCAATATTGATTTGTTCAACCTAAAGTGATCTTTATTTAAGAGTACTATGTTCCAAGTAAATGGTTACAAGAACAAATGTTGATTTATCCGAGAAAAGTTATTTCAAAAAAAAATGAGGTGAAGTGATTAGGAGGATATAAATGCACGGTATTTGCTGGGATAAAAAGGTGTAATAGAAGCCAACTAACAAAAAGCATGGGAAGGACTATTGAAATTTAATAGGTGGGGTGACAAGCTTCAACCTTTTGGAAAGATGATCCTACAATAAGTAATATATTAATACTAGCAAGATTTTTAGTCATTGCTTTTACCTTAACAACTATATCTTAATAGTGATGAAAGAAACAATTGGCCTAGTCATTCATTGTGAGCCTAACTATACACTTCCATGCTGGATTGATTGAATAATTAGACGAGTCTCAAAGAGACAAGGATACATTACAACTTGCAAATCCTCTATCTTCCAAGAATAATGGTTTTCTAGAAGTGAAGCTTCTCCTAGGATTAGGTATACTCCTACAATAAAATGRCTATACTTAGATCAAGACATATAAAGAGTAACCATGGATACTGACTAAACCAGTGCAAATTGATAACACATATCGCAGGTATTAGRGAAAAATTTGGGTCTTTGACAAAAAGGAATAGGTTTGCATCCAAATATTGTGGCAGGATAGGTATCATAAACATTCTATTCTTTGCAGACAATAGTATACTGTTTCTTGAATAGTTAAAATTGAGAAGTACCTGATATTCAGCTCTTTCTGCTAGCAGGAGCAGAACTTTACTGATCTCACGCAAGACAAGAAGAGTCAGACGAATATCCATCTGCACGGATTCAATTTCTTCCTGAATCCGTGATACAATCCTCAAGATATGTTCACGGGAAGGAACACTGCCGCGGCTCGACATAGGAAATACAGAATTGACAAGATCTGACAAGCGACTCAAGCAAAGAGCTGAGAAAGCTGTCTGAAAGATTTCAATGGCAGAAACCAATTGAGCCTTTCCTTCTGAACTAAGAGCAGCTGGTACTCCCTTGACATCAGTATCACGTGAAATTCTTTCAAGTAGGTTTTCTATCATGGAGAAAAGTTTCGGATACCCAGTAGTGAATATTTCTTTCACAAAGCTTGATGCAGTAAAAGCAGATTTCATTTGGCTAGCAAAAGATTTAACCAGTGCCTCCCAAACACGATCTGTTAACATTGGGTCACCTTCCTGAGGAACAATAGCCAACGTAAACAGCCAAAACCAAAAAAAAAACTAAAACGGGCATAGAGACCTTTGGACAAAATTATTCTAATAAAAAGGTAAGATCAATTTCTGAGATTTAGCAAGTTCTTTTGTCATATCTTGCTGCATTTAATTTAAACCAAGTGCTTGTTATATACTCTACCAGATGGCATTGAACAACCATAACCTACAGGCTTTAGGCATCTTCCCTGATAGGAACTTTATAAACTCATATCACATTACTTTAATCTACAACTACATCCATTTTCATCTTTGACTTTGTTAGCCAAGAAATTCTGCCATCTTCATTTTGTCATCAGGAAACATAGGATTTTATGCACATATATCCCTCTGGAGCTTTTCCTATCCTCTTCCATTCTTTTGTCCAGTAATCTTACTTCTTCATGATCTGCTTGATACACAGGAACCACAGAGGCAATTGGATGATCAAACCAAAATGTTCACTTCTCGTGTTTGCTGTACAATGTTAAACATCTAACTGCCAACAGTGCATGATTCAATACAGATTTCAGTGTCAAAATGGTGATTCCACYGAAATTCAATCYCGGGAAGAAGGATAAAAGAGATGTAGGTCATGCATTCTACGAATTTCTCTACCTGCTAGGCTACTAAACTATACTAATAAAGCTTTTCTTTATTTATAGCAACCACTAACATTTAAAAACCAACATTTTGCATTGCACTTTTCTTATTAATAATGGTTTTCCGCAGTTAAGGAGTTTTTTTCCCGAGAAAAACTAAGCAAATAAAAAAAGAGTAACTGATAACACTTCATATACCAAATAAATTAAACACTAAGAATCCTACACTTCTTGAAAGCAGACAATCTATGATTCACTAACCTGCAAGACCTCATCAAGGAGCAAGACGTGCGTAAAAGGGTCCCTTTTCTTTGACAAGACTCTCTGCAAATGCCAAACAGCAACCATAATCGAATGCAACTGATCCATACAAGCACTCATCCTCTGCCAAAGGGCCTCTTTCGCTTTAGCCCCGCCTCCAATCTGGGGTGTCCCACTCCTCTGCACCCCTCCAGGCCCTGTAAATCCCCCTCCTCCACCTCCACCCACTGATATAGCTTTCATATCCAGTGCCACGCTCACACTCTTTACTCCCATTCCCTTGTACTTGCTCACTAACCCATCCACTGTGCCCCCCAACTCCCCCATATTATAGAACACTTGCAATCCCGCCCCAACCTCAGCCTGATTCAGACCTTCAAGTCCTCTTTCGAGCACCTTCATCCCCTCAGCTCGCAATTTCTGCCCAATATCTAAAACCCATTTCAGCTCAGAGTCCACCACATCAATTCCAGTCAAATGTGACTCATTGTACAGAGTTAATATCTCAAAATGCAGCTGAGCTGCTTTAGAAAGATCAAGCTTTTCAGGATCAGGCACCGAATCGAACAAATCTTTGAGCTTTTTTGACAATCGGAGGGTCCTAATAGTAGATTGAAGGAGCTCCGTAGTGGAGTGAAGGTTTGAGAGCTGAACAGTCTTGGTGGAAATGACGCGGTGGGGATCGGAGAGCTCAGAGCGAATTTTACGTATTGAGGATTGAAGTGACGAAACAGACGACCTAATGGAGGAGAGAGCAGAGTCGGCAGCCTTGAGTGAGGAGAGTTGTTGTAGAAAGTCCTGATGTCGAGAAAGTACCTCATGGCGAAGTTGAGAGTCAAGGAGGCGAAGGCCTTCTTGGAGCTTCTCAATGCGGGAGGCGGCGGAGCCGGAGGAGAGGGCAGCCGAGGAGAAGCTAGTTGAGTCGAAGTCTGGGGAGAGGAATGCAGAGAAGATGGGATCTGAGGAGAAGGAGTCAAGAACGGATGGGGAAGGTGTAAGAGGTGCTGACGTAGAGGTAGGGGGATTAGAAGTGGCTGTAGAAGGTGGAGTTGGGGCATCCTTGAAGGTGGAAAGGCGTTGAAGAGGAGATCTCTGGATGGCCGGCGAGGCCATCTCTGATCTAGAACTGTTTTAGGGAAACTGCAACAATTGTTAATCGTTGGTGGTGGTAGTCGTGGTAAGGGTTCTGATATGAGTTCTGGTGGTGGAAGGAGAAGTACTACCGTAATCGTATTTTCTCTGCTCGAAGGAAGGRGGAGAAAACTGAAGGAGAGAGAACGGTCCCGAATTGCAAATTGAACCGGAATAACCGGTCGAATCAGTTAACCAAATACCGTATTGGTTAAAAGTCTGTTGTCACTTTATACCCCTAATGTATTGCTTAATTCTTACGTTGCCCATTTAATTTCCCTTTTTTGTTTTTACCTCAGTGAGTCATTACCTCAGGCCATGTTACTTTTCAGACTCCCAATTCATATAATTCCATCTACTATTTAGGAAACTGAAACGAAAAATCAAACAGAAAAATAGCRTTGGATCAATCCCTTTTCTGCGTCAATGTCTCCATGGGGGTAGGGCTTGCCYGAGCGAGAAATTACCATAATGGCTATCTTTGCATCGGTTTTGAACTGTAATTTGTCAATTTRCTTGAAAAGTCTTTTGCGTCTTTTCGAAAAAGAAACTGTCATCATTCTGCTTATTCTTTTTACGTGGGTTTGTAAGGTTTTCCATCTCAGATCACATAAAGAAGGCAACAGTTATGGGAGAAAATACAGCGGGAGAATTTGTTAAGATTTGAAAATTTTAAAAATTTCATATCTAATAATTAATTTAAAATTCGAAAATTTTGAAGTTTTAAATATAATAATAAATTAGGATTCGAAGATTTTGAGATTTTCAAATCTAATAATTAATTTAAGACTTTAAATGTTAGGATTTGGAGATTTTAAAATTTTCATATCTAGTAATTAATTTAGAATTTTATCTCTATAATTTATATGAATTTCTGAAGTTGTTCGTGTGAGTTCAATGTCTTTGAATAATATCTTAATTAAACACCTAATAAATAACAAACAATTTAGCAAGCTTATAATGCAAAGAATTTAGAATTGAATTCTTTGAGTAAAAAAAAAAACTAAAAAACAAATACTCATCAGAAGAAGAATTAGGTTACAAATTTTTGTGAGTAAAACGATTAAAAATACTTTCGTTTCAAAAGTTTTATGAGAATTAAATCATTATTGAATGTGTCAAAAGTTCAAGGAAACCTCAAATCTAATCCAATATTACTTTAATTTCGTGTTCGAAATTAAATTCGAATCATGAACCCGTTCGATAAGACTAAAATAAATTGAATATTATATCAAAATTTGAAAATTGGCCTATGAATAATATGAATAATGACAATTTATGATGAATTTCAATTAAATCGTTTGATAATAAATTTAATATTTAAACATTAGCATTTTTATATTTTCTGAATAAGTAAGTAAATTTTATTTTGGCATATTTCATACCAGTAAATATACATAATAAGCTAAAAAGTATGAAGAAATATATGTAATAAATAAATAGTTATTAAAATGAATTCAACGAAAACTGTCGGGCCAGAAACCTATCCATATAAATCATATTTAAAGCTCTAAAAGTGTGAGTATATCACTGCTCATGATCCTTGGGTATGTGATGGAGAAAAAGAAGACAAAAAAAGAAATAAATAAATAAAACAAATAGCCGAAGGGCTAATTGCATTTTTAATTCTTTAAAAGAATTCTTGCAACTCCAAAGAATCTACTTTCTTTGTTCTGCAAATGCACAAGATAAATACTGAAAAAATAGAATATGAAAGCCTATGTCTGACAAGAATTCACAGCAACAACATTTGAAAGACTTCAAGAAAATTCAACTGGATGACATTTTGTCTTTCTTCCCTGCTAGAATCATTGAAATCTGAAGACCTCTGCTGAATGCTTGGTTGAAGAGCAGCCTTGTTTGGAACTCTGACACGAATGGGAACCACGATAATAAAGCGATAGGCGTGAATATGATGAGACCCATTATACATTCATATGCTCTTGCTAGCTCCATCACAGAATCCCAGAAACCTATGCCTTTCAAAACAGGCCTGCATGCTTGAGAGAGCTGTAAAGAGGAAAAGAATAATTACAGTTTTATTAATAGGAAAGGTAAAAACATGGTCAAAAGGTAAAGATCGAAGGTGACGGCAGCATCCTAATATAGAATGCAGAAGTCATATACAATATCATACTTCCAAAACAGCCCTGCATGGGCTATAAGGAGGAACAGAAGAATTACTGTGATTGGAAAAGTTGAGACAGAAGGTGGAAGATGTACGGGAGACAAAATACTTCAAAGACAAAAAGAAACCTACATGAAGCTGAGAATTACTGTCTGGAAAAATATTGGCAAACCCTTGGGTATATCAGTAAGATTGACCTTTCTAGACCAGGCAGGTTTATAGGCAGAGTTCAACAGATGCAGGTAAGAGGATAGCTGCAGCTAGCTCTCTTGAATATTGGGATATAGGAGTTCAAATGAAAGTAAATTGTAAGTTAATTTTTGCTACTTCAAACTTCTCCACGAGTTATGCAGATCTTCTAACAAGTCATGAATCCATGTGATGCCTTAGATATAACAATGAACTTATGCTAGACTTTTACTTTTGTCTACTCAATTTGATGCATAAATATTTAGTAAGGGAAATTGAGCTTACTAGAAGAATGGCCCATCCTGTAGGCATGAAAGCGAGAATAGCAGCAAATAGATCACTTATGGTGAGACCACAGACGACAAATAAGACAGTCATAACTGACATAAAACCAAGAAAGAGAAGAGCTTTCAAAATCCTGAACATGAGCTGGAAGTCAGTGCCAAATCTTCGTCTGCCCACTGATACCATCTGCAGAGATTAAATTACGTACAGAACAACAATGAGTGGCCGAGTATCGAATAACACAAGTATGAGACAGTAGAAATGTAAACACATTAAGGAAGTTACAAGATATAGTTACTATTAGCTTAGTGAGTCCTTGTCTTCAGTTCAATGAAAACTAGTAAATGAGAAAGAAAATGGAAAGGAGAACTTGATTAGGAAGTTTTAGCCCAAAATATTTATGCTTTTGTACATTTGGCATTAAAAATTCTCTGGACTGATGTTGTGTCAATTCTCCAACTTTTATTTACAATTTTATATGAATACACCACCAAGAATGACTTGAGAGAAATGAGAAAATTTCATTCTAAAATGAGGTGTTTGGGTATCTTAATTACTATGTTTAGTGAAACCATTCAAGAGTCTTGTGTGAATATAGTTACTCGCACCAAACATCAAATATCAATGTGATTCACAAGGGAAAAGATGTAGTACCATCATAATATTAAAGACCCAAATGAACATGGCATCTTGGATGAGCAACTTGCTATCTTAAGAAAATTATGTTCAACTTATTGGATCAGAAAAAACAAAGCCAGTTGGACACAATTTGATGGAACTATTTAGCAATCAGGTTGTTTTCATAAACTTGATATACATACCTTTAAGACCAGAAGAGCAGTGATCATGACAAACCAAGAAAGTCCATAGACCTGAAAGAGATTTTAAGAAAATTGTAAGAAAGAGCATAAGAAATTGACAAAATCAGAAATAGGAATGCAAAACAAAATTTACCACAAAATTCGTGCTTCCATGAGCTATATCAAGGTGATATACAATTCCATACTGGTAAATGAAAAAGCGTAGAGCAAGGATTATTTCAAGCACTCTGCCCCTTATATTTGTGTACTTTAAGTGTTCATGCTCTCCATCCCACCATGCTTCCCAACTTTTATCAGGTGAAATTGCAATGCCACCACGGTTTCCCATCCATCTTTTCCAATCAGTCCAATCATCGACTGTCTTTTGCCAATCAAATCCAGATGGATTGAATACAAATGGAGCAAACAACCAGGAAGCAACGACGAACCACATTGAAAAAGTAACAAACCAGTACAACTTCGAACTACGATAAGACTCGCCATAGACCTCATAAACGATTAGTAGTATAAACAACTCTAGCCCTTTCACAAAGTGACTACGCGAATACATTCTGTAGTTATCAGCAAACTTTGCGTGAAAAACTACAAAACCTCGACCTGTAGCCCTGTATTTAGAACCTCCATGCAAAATTGTTCTACCATAATAATGCGCTTTTGTTCCAAGATGAAATGTAAAAAATACGGAGGCCAGCTGCAGCTGCATGATTATAAAGTCACCGAGGGCAGTTCGAAATCCTCGTTCAAGGCCAATTTCCATAATCATGGGCAGCACTAGCAACAAACCAAGTTGAAATATGGATTGTGTAGCCAAAGCCTCTTCAAGTGCTTTGCTCTGACGAATGCTGGGATCATCCAAAATACGCCTTTCCAGTCCACTCAGTACCAAGTATAAACGCCCATACAGGAATATATAAACTGTAAGCACAGTAATCTGGAAAGAAATGATTTCATCAAACATCTAAATGTAAGCAGCCACATCTATGAAATAAGAGATTTCAAGCAAAAAATAGTCAAGCTTAAGACATAAAAGTGAGATTAGAATTCTTGAGAAGCGATAAAGAAAAGGATTTATTATTTTATTCAAAAAGAAAGAAAATCAACTTTCCATGCTATCTTACCAATTTGAAAGGATGAGCTGATTGGAAACCTAAYATTTATTGCTCATTGCCCAGAGTGACTTGTCATTCTGGATCCTGCTCATTTCCTTGTTATCTGAAGTTTGCATGTTGATGTTATTCTTTGCCTTAATGAGATTGATCTTAGTTCCAACTTCGTTATCCAAGCTAAATACAAATCTTGGAATAGAGGCAGATCTAAAAACTTTTCTCTATTTCATTCCATTTCCTTGTTTTCAAATCCTATGTGTACTTTTCTCTTCTTTTTACTACTGTAAAATGATATACAGGTACCACGAAGAAAATTTAGGGGCTTTAGGTGCATAGCTTTGTTCTGGTCTATGACTGAGATAGCAAATTAGGTAAGGTCGCTATAGATTGTTCAAATCTAATGCAGCATTAACCAAATGCAACTTCTGATTCAAAACTCGTCATTAATGATACAGAAAATGTCACTTCTATCACTTCATATCCACAATTATTTTACTAATGAATGTATTCCCCAATCAAATACGTAATGATGAATGAACTGTGCTTCCTATATCTTTGTGAGCARGTGGATGGAAAGAAAAGTTCAAAAGCTTCACCTCTCATAAGGTTCAAACTAGTTTGTGAGGGCCACTGCTGTCTCACAATGAGAATCATGAATGATATGGAATAATAAAGCAGGTTTCACATCTGATGATACCACTCATCATAGACTTATCTTTCAATTAGATCTTGAATTTCTCATGATAGCATACTTGTATCCATATATTCTTGGTAAATCAACTTGATGACACTTAATGGAGCTATATGTGGGGTTTGAATAGAGAGAATCAAATAAGGAAGACCAGTAGCTTAGATGATAACAAGTTGGTTTTGATAAGAAACAGATGTTTTATGTTGAGTTTCAAGTGAGAACATATTTAGGCTAACAAGATGAATCAATTAGCAATTGTAACATATTAAGCTCCGAGTGCACGGAGAATTGAGGCTAATTGATGTCATCACTGCCTGACTAGTACCCTCTGTCATTCCTGAGAACTTCCCCACTCTTAATACTAGGATATAAAGACAGTCCATAATCCATTAGCTCAATTGGTGAAGAATTTATTCCAAATGAAGGAGCCAAGAAATCTCCAGTTTATCTATATCTATTTTGAAAGTATTTTCCATCCTACGCTAAAGGAACACATTTGACAACCGTCATTTTCTTGAAATAGAACCTCAAAATTATAATGAATTTAAATTACCAGAAATTGCTTTTGCAGTCGACAGATCAACGTAATAACTTGTAAGAAGAAGGTGTAATTCACATTGCATACCATACTACTAAAGTAGAATCCAACAGTAGTGAAGTAGAATGATAACATTCTGAAGAAGTCAAACCGACGTCCAAGCCTGTAAACATCACGGCTAAGTGTCTGTTCTCCATTTCCATTTGCAACCTTTGCCTCAAACTGAGATATCTGGTTCATCCCAACATCACGTCCCTTGCCTACTTGGATATATTCATGATGTGTTATGTATCCCCCTCGCAAGGTAGAATTGTAACCTGAAAAGATTAACCCCATCAAGCACTTAAAAATGATATTTAATCCATCAAGTTTGGGGAAACAAAAAACCACCTGCAAATATGTCTTCACTCAAGTTAACGATTTTTGAAGCTTTGCTTATGCCACCCCGTGTTATATGAAAGATTCTATCAAAAATATCAGGATGCCCATAGTGGAACCTTACCCTGCGAAATAAAAGCTACTATTGATATCTCAAAATTTGCAAAGCAACAAAGTGAAAACATTTTCCACTTAATTAAGTTAACTCCAAGCCCCAAAATGACCTATGTATACAGTTTGGAAAAAATAAAATATGCTACGATGTAGACAAAATAACTATTGTAATATCTCATAATGCTATTTGAATTTAATAAACACGAGAATACAAAGAAAATCAGAAATAGGAAGCGCTAAGGTTTTATAATCCATAAACTAAAATGTACTAGACCTAAAGATTTGTAATCACAATTGTATTCTCCGGCAGTTAATGATAATGATAATAATAACAATAACATAGAAGTGAGAGATATGACAGTGTGAAGCTTTTCTATGTACTGTTGAATTCAGAATTCATGCATACTACGAAATGCTACTGTGGCACCAATTTGGTTATAAGAACCACCAAAGAGGGATCATATAATCGGAAGAACCATATTTCATTATCAATGGGCTCTAATAGGTTACTCACTGTCTCTTATCAGCAGTTCACTGTCATTATATGACCATTATGACACCCAATCTCTTTTTATTTCACTTGTTTGGATAAATATTTGTCAAAACCTATCCAGGTGAGCCTGGAAATTTGGCTTCAGTTATCTCCTATAGATGCTGCTTCGCACGAGCTAAATTTAGTTCACTTCTAGTAAATTTATGTTCATTTCCAGCATATTTATCCTAGCATCAGGTCTAGTATCATTTCTCTAGAACAATTTCCTCAACTTGATCACAAAAGTAATTACTGGACTTGCTCAAACAAAAGCTCCTGTTGACTTTTGTTGTACTTTAATTTCCATACATAAAATTAACACATCAGGAAAACTAGTTCATCAGGAAAGCTCCTGTATCATCTTCGTCATGAAATCATATCTATCCTCTTTCTTTAATCTATTACATTCAGAACCTCATAGTAACTATGTTAAATGTTGCCTGAGCTCAATGCAAACAGCAAACAATCTTGAGGCAGGGGGGGGGAAAACAGAAAAGAAACTTTTGGTGCTAATTTCTAATAACTGACTTGAGCTTCATGCACATCAATAGTAGAATCTAAAAAATAAAAAATAAAAAAAAAGAAGGTAATAAACCAACGGATAGCTAAAGAAGAAGCCTTCGGACCTAATACTTGAGATAAAAAAAATATGCTAATCAGCAAGAGAAAGAAAATCAAGGCCTATGATTTATAAGGACTTTAATCCTCCTACGGTTAATCACTTCCTCAATCACACTGCACAAAACTATTTAAAAGGATATATTAAACTCAAAAGTCAAGTATTGAAATAATTTTTGAGTTTTTTTATCTTTTATTTTTTATGTCGTAGAAACGGAGCTTAAGTTAAATAGTTGAGAACAGGAAAGGCGTACCTGATGTCATAGAGAGGGAGTTTTAGTTAACTATTTGAAAAAAAGGAACAGTGTACTCAATGGATCAGCTGAAAGTTACTTTGTTTAGTAACCGCATTTTAGCAGTAAACCAACTCAACATGATGGTCAACCAATAACCTAACATTGCTCAGTTCTCGATTTCAGACCAGGTAAGGTATTACATATAAACTAGTAGCTCTTAAATTCTCCTATCTTCAAACTGATAGTACGTGGTAGATGCCACCTCATTCTGGAAAAATCATATAATGCTCAAGARAATATTCTTTCMTATTTATTTTTTTAAAAAAGAAGAAGTTATTTGAGTAACAGTCAACTGATAGATTCTGAGAATCCAAAAGTGAACTCTTTTTCTTTAAAAAGTTTGGAGAAAATATAAAGTATGAGCCACTGACTTGAGAAATAAGGAGGAACACTCTATCCCATTTCCACTATACATCAAAAAAGGCACAATTTACCAAGTCAAAGTTAAGGTTTTCTTTCTTTTTCTTTTCATTGTGCCTGTGAATGAAATCTAGTTTCAACAGTTTCTTTGGAACGGTAATTGCAARCACTAGAGGGAAAGTTTAGTTTGAGAGATACCCATTCTGCACCAGCCTTGGAAGAATACTAATCAGTGTCCCAAACACCTATTGAATGTGCACATTAAGAACAAGACTCTAAAATATATGAGATTGTTTACAGTAGCAGAGCTTGACTCCTTGTCTTTTTGGGGGACCAAGTGTGTTTATACTTGCTTTTACATAACTTATGACCAATAGAACCTTTTTTACTCTGCCCCAACTATGCTCTGCCACTGTTGTTTAAAATTGCCTCTATCTGGCTACTACAGTTACTATCTCAATATATTTAGCGGAATTATTTGTGACATTTATGTAATTGCATGTACCCACTCAATCTAAAATTATTCTYCTGTCCAGATGATTATCCTTTTGTTATGGTGGAGAGAGAACCATACCTGAGAGGGTTTGCCAAAAATCTTTGTCCAATGGTCACAAAGCTAGTCTCCTGATTGGACATGAACCATGCTAGTGAAGAAACACTGGATATCAGAAGGAATTTAAGTTAGCCTTGTCATAGTAAATTTCCTTTAAAGACATCAATTAACATTAATTTACAAGTTTCATGCCATTTTAAAGGCACATTAACAAATAATTGACACTAACCTCCCAGTAAAAATATGCTCCCTTAGTCCCACAATTGTTGGTCTTCGTTTACCATGATGAACCCTGTGAAATTCCTCCAATACGTTTCGCATTTTGTATGCTTCCTCAAAATAGTTATCCTGTGAATCAGAAGTAAGTAACTCACTACTGTCCAAATCAAGGAAAATGATGAACCAACCTGATTCATGTCTATGGTCTGCAAGGCTTCTCCACGAGTGAAAACAATGGCATGATTTTGATTTTCAGGTTTCCCTTCACCAATTAATGTTGGTTTACCTGGAAGTTTGATACGATATATTTCCTAGTATTTGAAACATATAAAATGTTAATAAGTTACTATTCCATGAACATAGAAAAGGAATATTTCTTCATTGGATCAGCATGTAACACATTCTCGAAATGCCTGCTAATTGAAATTTTCATTTGAAAAAGTTCATTTAGTTTTTCCTCTTCAATAAGATTCATACCTCGTCCAGTTTATCACCTCCCTTAACAAGAACAGAATAGTACATCTTTACAGACTTTCCATCGAGGGTCCCATCTACCTCATCTATATAAGCAACTCGTAGGGATGGATACCTGTGGTAGTATTAAATCACTGTCAATGTTATTATAAATTCTATACTACTATCGGGAGTTCGTTTTAAATTTGGCACTCACGTCAACATTAGATTAAGAATGTTGACATAACAACTACGATCTCGAGCATCACTGGATTTCTTCTGAGCACCATAGACCTGACAAGACACGACGTAGGTGAACTTCAGATCTGCCAAAGCTTGCGAACGCATCTTTAGACTTCTTTGAGCACCATTATGAATATCAAGTATACGATACCCTGCAAATATTTCTGCAAATGTAACATGAAATCATATTCATGATTAGCTTCCATTTGCTGATAAAGTATTCAGTACTCCTGCAATTCACATATGGTACATTAACCCAAAATATGAAAGCCATTTATTAATATTTGCTAGTCTTTCAGGTATTAACGGAGCATATAGGATCCAATCCACTAACCAACATCCTTAGCAAAATCCTGGAAGCATTGGAGCTCAAGAGCCAACCGGTAGTACATCATCCCTCTGACTGGAATTCCAAAGAAACATGTAAATATAGCAGCATCATCACCTATACATACTTGAATTACTGAAAGGAAAATAAGCTAGTTGTAACCATCCAAACCTGTCCTAGAAAGTGTCTGCCCCCGATAAGATACCCATTGGCGAATTAATTCCATCCTTTCTTTTCCCTCGTATTCAGGATCCTTGATTCTTTCTTCAAAATTTCTCCATTGATCTATTAAGCAGCGACGAAAAATGAAGGAGATTAGACCTCTACCATAGGAACACGACTACAGTCAGATGTTGAAGACCTGATACTCGCCTGGATATATTTTTTGAAGATAAAAGAGAATTGAAATCCCATCCTCATTTTCCTCGTTTAACTCAGCTTCTGAGTAGAAAACATCTTCATTGTAATATGGAGTCAACACACTGAACCATAAAAAAGAATTAAGTTCCAGTGAGACAGTAGACTACGCACCCAAGTGACCAGAAGTATTATGGAAATGATAATTCATAAAGCCTTCAGCGCTAAATGAGCTCGAAGCAGTATAAATAGAACCCAATGGCCTTCAGATATTCTCCACCCTAAATTTTTATATCATATGTAACTAAAATTTAAATGTCCAATGTTATGAATCAGCACAATTATTATCTTAAAGAGAAGGCCATTCTAACCATGTCTGGAAATCACAGACTGTGTCTAAAGATTCCTATTATTATTACCAGAAGAGTAGAATTTTCTAATCCCATGCAATTCATTCATGTTCTACAAAGTGTACATGGTAATTATAACACTTCATCATCTTGACAATGCCCCTTCAACCTTTAATGCTTGGCACAACCTTATTTCACCCTCAAGGTTTCACATGTGCTACGTGCACCCCAGAACCCAAAAAGAACCACCTTATTTAGTTGAAGAAAACATTTGAAGAATAGTGTTGATTCGTCTCTGATCAATTCCTGTTGTGGAGGTACAAGCTTACTTAATTGGATGACATGCTATTATAAAGAGAACAGTTAAACCAGGGAAATCCTCTGTTAAACCATGCAGCAGGCTTTTTGATGTCCCAATTCTCATRCCCCCCCCCCCCCCTTCTCCTCTCCCTTTCTCATCTCCTGTTTTCAGCATGCATGACAAAGCTTGTAGTCTGAGACTACTGTGCAGCACAATCTTAATCATGAGGCCTACAACTTCCATACCATGTTTCAAGGTAGTGGACGAGTACCTCAGAGCAAAATAAACTAAGACAAGGATTAGTTCATGCAGCCTAAAAAGAAGCAACATCTAAGAACTAGGGAAAGGAACCATCCATACACAAATCATCATCAGATTTAAATGGACTTCTATGTCTAGGTCAAAGGCATGAAATATTTATCATTCCTAGGACAAGATAAAGTTTCCACAGTAGAGACCAATTACACGCGAGTTCAAGCATATCAATAGTTTAGCTTATCCTAAAATTCAAAAAAAACGTAGTGGTAACAAGAATCTTACATAACAAGGAATGTTCTCCATTATTGCCTCTAAGTTGATTAATAATTCCTTGAAGTTGATTAATACTCGTTTCAACAATTTTAAGTTGTCCATTATTGCATCGGAGGTAGATCTTGGCCTTTAAAATGAGGAATACTGGTAGTAAGACCAAGTATTTAGAATTCTCCTAAGTCGCTTACCTATTAACAATGAAAAATGTCCCAAACATTTTAATCAACTAATAGCAATGCAAACAAACATGGATGTCTGTGTCCTATCATATGCTGCTGTAAATCTGAGCTTTGCTACGCAATTCTTCAGCCAAGTCTCCACACTATAGACAAGAATTTGGCATGTATTTGGGCGTGAAATACAGAAAAAAGAAAAAAAGAAAAAGGAAAAAGGAAATGCAGGAGGAGCTGGCTAATGAGTGTTAAAAAAGGTTTATCAGGTCCATGAGAGGCTGTCAGTCTTGCTCTTCTGTGTCAGGCTAGATTACAACATACTTCTGCTGTAAAAGTTCTCACCCATAATACTCTGCTTATACTATGAGCTGTATTTCAGATAAAGAAACATCCTCTTTGCACAAATGGGAAAGGAACATAAAATTTGCCCTTTGCTAAACAGCCATCCCTTCACCTGGACAGTGGATACTCATTTCATTTAGAATTTTCCAGAGATCACTAAGTGATTCAATGCATCTTGAGAATAGGGTCACTAGAATATTGTTTCAGAGGACTTTCATGCAATTGAGCATGCAAAACTCTTCTTTCTTTTTCTTTGCTTTTGAATTGTGAACAGACTAGTTTCTACGTGCTTGAATTCACACACACGTGTGCCACGCCTTTAACTTGGTACTTCATCGTGGGGCATAAAGAATTAATAGAAGTGACGTCAATAGTTACAATATGAGCAAGTAATATCACGAAGAGTTTGACCAAACCTGACCTAAAAGAGAGCATATCACGAACTCTCGGCGCACTTGGCATGTTCATAAACAAGGAGTTTGCGAAGAAAGTGATGCGGCGACGAGCATCTAAGTTCATAGGCACATTACTTGCAGATTCCTTTTCAGTCAAAAGCAAACGAAGCCTAACAACCTGCAAAAGAAATGAGTTAAAGCCTAAATGATAGGTATTTGAATGATGCAATAATTAGTATCAGTGATGCAATAATTAGTATCAACGATGCGCTAAAGATAACCTAAAGACCAAGTGTCAAACACCTTTTCTCTCCACGTTCTGTTTCGTGTAAGTTCAATGTTAATGTTTTCAAACCTCTGCTCTCTTTTGCCATCTGGAGGAGCTTTATTCAGGATTCTGTATGAAAAACGCACCAGAGCATTTTAAAATTAGGGGATACTTTTCAAACCCAGAACTAATTGATCATGCCAACTGAGGATCTCTCTAAAGAAACTCACTCGTGCCCATTACGCATAACATCATGAGTGATAATCTCCATAATATCCTGGACAACATTTATAAGCTGTGATCTATATAAGTCAAAGTCCTCATAATCCGTATCCTGTAGAACATAGATATTAGAAAGATGACATCCCAATTTATAGCTTGTTGAGAACAAGACTTAATGCTGTAGGAGCAGAAAAATATAGTTACTAAACCATACCAAAAGCCATAAAAGCTTCTCTAGCTTATCATTCAGTAGAGGCAACCCGCTCATCCGAAATTCACTTGAAAATTTTCCATTTTTTATGCTATCCTTCACCTCTTTGTCTATCTGTCTAATAATCCTGTAGTAAGGATAATAACACAAGGAATCACACAAAATGGAAATAAGAGAAAATGAAACAGAGTTCTTATTATCCAAAAAGGATCAATCTGGGCTCTAGGCCATTGTCGAATAAGAATTCCTTTGAATATGTCTTACTCTTGATCCTCCTTTTCTCTGAAAAGGCTGGATAAGATATCCTTGAGGGTCTCATAGCATTCAATTACAGCAGAGTGCATAAAATCATCATTTGTAATCTTCTTGAAAAGGTCAGCATGATCTTTTCCTTTAAAATCTTTTGCCATGTCCAATGCTATTGGAATCTAACATCCACAAGCGAAAGAGAGAATTAGGACTCTGACCATAGAACTCCATTGACTTCAAAAATAAAATGTAGGGGTAAAAGCTTTCACCTTACTAGCAAGCAAGAAAGGCGGCCACTGGATTACTGGGATATCACTTGATGAATATGGTACGAGAAGCAGGTTTCGTTCCCTGGCAATTACAAGTCATCTAATAGTCAAGTAGTACAGACCAAGCATAGAAATAGATTTACGTAATGCATGTCAATAAGAACATATCTTAGAGAATAGATCCATTTCCCAGGATTTTTAATTCACCAAAGAAACTCATGATATTAAGTCAAAAAGCAAATAATATATTGAGTGAAAAGCCTCAATGGATCATAGAACAGGTCCCAACCTATGGCTGATCAAGTCCTCCATCCGCATGGACTGAATGAATTCATTCCACACCTGAGAAAATTTCATAATGGTCGTTGTGTCCAACGAATCTTCCTGCCACYATGGATTTTTCCCAGCCAAAAGTTGTTAGAAAGAGAAAGAGAGCAAGAAACAGAGCACTGGTAAACAGAGGAAAAATACAAGTCCAAAAAGATCAATAAAGCAAGACAATAAATCCGCAATGCATTTAGAATTTGTATAAGASCAACTATATTTTAGCTGATACTGAAAAAGATATCTGGAAATAATCATACTACCTTCTTGTATTTTTTGTGTTCCACTCTTGTAGATGGTAGAAGACAGTCCCTGAAAGCTGAAGGGACAGATTCAAATCTTGACCTTAACATCCCCAATGTCCTTATCTGCATATAAGACYCTCAAAAAGATTCAAACAGCATATCCTATTACAGTAAAGTATTTTAGACATTTACAGAATCCAAAACAAGCAAACCATCCTTGCAGCCAGCAGGCATGTCGAAATAGGTTTTTAAGTTACTGTAACCATAAATTTTATATCTGGCTTTTACTTGAGAAAACATTAGAGGTAAATAACCACTAACCTCACCGAGGTGGCTGAATGCGCCATATATCCCGCCTATGATTGTGTAATAAATAGCATACCATATTTGTGTATCCATGAGATAGACCTACAAATCCCTCAATTTTCTTAGCAACTTGAACAATGGCATAAAATACAACTATGACCAACATAAATCTTCTTCGAGTCCACTGACCAGGATAATAGGAGCCCATATAGCAATAACAACGCCAATATTATGAGTCACTGCAGTTTTAAAATCAAAATTAAATCAATCATAATCAAGAAAAGSCAAAAAACAAAAAAACAAAAAAGTTAATAATAATAATCTCCCAAAAGATGCCACTAGAATGTTACCATTAGGAAAGAACTCATGCCATTCATAACTACTGATTCTGAGATCCATTATTAGCTTAGTTGGCTGAACCAGTGGCAATATCTGTTAAAATAAGCAGAAAATGGTAAAACGACAGTTGGACTTAAGAAATCTGCTAATCTAGAAGGCTATAACAGGTAAAACATTTTGAAGTATGCAAGAAAGCACCACCTTTATGAATAACTTCAATACAATTTGAAACCTTAACTTCATCTCCTGTACAGAATCCTATTCTGACCACTAATGTCCCATATACATGGACTGATTGGTGAGTCAGACACATAATTTATTTGCTTGCCCAGAATTAGCTTGGGATATACTTTAGTGATTATGGCTTTTCCTAGATTCCCTAGATTTTCTAGCTCCACACAATGTACAACCTGCTGCTGGCTTAGATGTAAGTTCATGATTTAATGAAGTTTCCTTTGTTATTAAATAAATAGATAACTAGAGGAAATCTTGTTAGTGTTCTCTATCTTGAAAAAACTAACCCAAGATTTATGTACTTGGAGTTTCCCATACAGATACATTTTAATCTTCAAAAGGCGCTTCTATBCTATTTTTCTGTCTAGCAATTAAATTTTGCAGACGTGTGCCAATATGCCCCCTAATCCCATTTTTATTAGAAAGTATAGCAGAAAGAGATAAGAATGGGCACAAGTCCGTTAATAAGTCCAGACGACTTAAATATCATATTTCGAAGAACAATTTTCATCATGTTACAATTTAAAGAAAAATGCTATCTAATATTCTTTTTAATAACAGATAATATAACCACTATTTTGGCACCATTATTCTGCATTGTTTCGAAATTTTTACTTTTTAAAAACTATGGATTTCAGGCAGTTTTGGATCAGTTATGTATAATGCTTTCTAATTCTTTCCTTTAGTTTTCTGATAGAATTGGCCRGGCAAGTACAATCACTTGCTTCGTTGCACAATTCAAGGGCTAGATTGACAATTATAAATTCAGAAGCTTAATTGACACAACTCAATAATTTTCAGGTCAAATTCAAAAATTTGACAAACGACGGCCTCAATTGAATAACCCATAATACGAGGGGGCCATTTGAGATTAATCCAAGAAATATCTTGCAGCTAGACAACCTATACCACTACTCGAGATACCAAGGGATAACTTACTACAAGGGCAAGGGCCTATAAGCATTCTTCTCTTGCAACATAAGAGGTTCTCAAGAAAAGTTCCATTCTCAGTCTAGAATAAAGACCCTACTTTCAGAGAACAGAAAGTTAACAATAGCCTGGCATGAATTTATGCCTTCCGCTCATAGAGAACTTAAATATGACTGAAGAATTTATATCCTGAAGCAGTTTACATGAAATAGGTTACAGGGCAAAACCAACCAAATTTATCCAACCATATGAGAAAGGAACATTAGCAGTAAAACATGGAACTTTCCTTTGTTTTGAAAAGCAGAAAACAAGAACAATAGTAGATATTCAAAGTATGAAAAGGTTGCATCTAGCTAGGTACAGAGTATACATGATGTAACTTAATCATGTTCTGGTCAATTAAGCACAGCAACAAGTTCAGTAAACAAATGATGTCAGATTGACATCTAATGTCTAAAAAATTACCAAAACATCTTATGACAGTAGATTCTCTGTGCTCTGTTTCTCTCACAACTACATATTTATATTTTCTATGTAGTCAAAATCCAAAAAATATCCAGGCCATTTAAGTAATGCTTCAAAAAATATGATGAATCGGTTTGCAATTAACACATCAAAATCTTTTTCCATATGTTATGAATTGAGTTACAAATACAGTTACTTGACGTGCCCAATAAATTACGATGATCCAACCAAAATTAGCAAAGTGAATAAGAATTATAATTCTAAAGATAACAAGGCATTCATCTCTTTCAAGATTTTCCTAAATCAAGAAGAAGAAAAAAATAGAAATAATAGCATTGATAGGCAAACAGTAGAATATCACCTCAACATAGTAGCTGAATGCTAGTTTGCTGATTAGTAGCATGACCCAGAAAAGTGTGTACCTGAGCAGAGGAAGATTTTATTTTTATTGGTCAAAGAGAAGTAACAAATAAAATCCCCTTCCCTCCTTTCCCTCACCCTCAACCCTATCCACAAGAAAGGAATTCTCAAAAAAAGAAGAAAAAGTAAAAAGTAGGCAGCCTATGGCATGCATATTTTGTGGCTATTATATATATGGGCAGGTATGAACTGAGGCAAAATAAGATCTTATTTCTTACTTCATAAGGGAGAACATGTCTTCATGCATGCCTCTTCCAACATACAGCTTTGGCTGAAATTAGGTTAACATATATTAAAACCATGAAAGATATAAGCATATTCATTATAATTTTAAAGTAAAAASAGGTATAGGCACTTACTTGAGCCCACCACAGAAGAAGGATGACAAGACGAAAGTTGGAACGCTCCATGGTTCTCCGTAAAGATGGAAATAGAAACAGCACAGCAGCCAATATGTTGGGTATCAAGTAGATTGCAACACAATAGTTATATAACGACTGGTTTTCCCAGGACCCTCCCAAATTACTAAAGAATCTCACAAGCCCACTTGGATTCTGAATGGATCTAGCATATGAAACAGGCATGATTACAACCCAAAAGGCTGCAACAAAAAATTTTAGAAGGTAGCGAAGAATTTGGTTGAATTTCATGTTCCCCCAAGCATTGAAGCTAAGAATTATGTCCAGAACAGCTGCAAAAAGGATGACCAGAGAGAAGGAAGCGATGTTATACTTGTATGAACAGAAGGAAAACAAATATATCAATTTCAGCAGCTCAGTCAAGAACATCTCGAAGCATTCTCTTCATAAGAAGGAAATAGAAATGCTGACATCAAATTGAGATTATGACATAAAACACAGACATTTGATAACTTCCAGAAAATTTCCAAGTAATTCCTAATACCTCGCAGAAAATTCAAAAAAGCAGCTGTTATGAAAATGCTCAGAATGCTTCTGAAGAGATCCCCATCAAAAACAGCAGTCAAGGATCCATCCCCGTGCCATGCAATGATGATCATTGCCTAGACAAGATAAGTAAATGAGGATTATCAACATATGAAAACATTGGATGCTAAAAATGAAGGTAATCTAATCTACCATCATATACTTCCTCAGACAACAATACTACAAAGAAGTGAATCCATGTAGTTCACGTTCTATTCATTCGTATCTATCCCTATCTTTCTGATCTCCAGGTTTATGTGCTAGTTTTTTCAGTTTCCTTTCCTATATTGTGCTGTTTAAGTTTAGCTTAAAAAACACCATCCAGTGGAGGAAATTGGAACCCATAGTACAAAAATAATCTGTGAAGATGTAAACTTACAGGATCACCTAGTAGCAATGATGTTGTAACATCACTTTATGTCAAACGATAGGGGTCCCTGATAGCTAGTAATCATAGAGAGGAGCCAGTAAAACATGGTCACTAAGGCAAGGCATTTTCCCAGACATTTGCCATGATAAGGCCACATTCCCTAAATGGATACATTTGAACTATAAACAAACAGAAATTGTAGTAGATGAATGAACACTCAAGTACACCCAAGATTGCAGAAATGCACTCTCAAGCATCAGATAGAGTACTTAAGGTACTGCTTGATAAGAATTGTCACAAGGAATAATTTTTCACCGATAAATAGGTTGGTTATCATTCAATCAGAATGTGGTGTCTTAACAATTACAGATAACCATTTGACTTATTCTTAGCCTTTTCATCTTTAAGGTTTGTCTTTCACTCTCTAGCGCTCTACTAGTATTTAGAAAGATCAATGAGAGGGGATAAGGAAAAAAATTCTGGTGATCAGAAACTTGTAAAATTAATAGAGACTGTTCTCATTAATACCTGAAGAGCCAATATAAAAAATATCCATAACCGATCAAAACTCCGATAGAGATGCCAAAAGGTCCGAATTTCAACAAAATTCGTCTTTGGCTTTCTTCTTCCAGCAGCCCCATTGTTACCACTACTCTGTAAAGAAAATAAATTTGTTACAACATACTCTGCAGAGAAATTAACACTCTGATGAACAGATATGCCATGTATCTACATATACCATATTTTCAGGCCTTTTATCATCGGAATGGACAAAAAAGTCCACCTTCCGATCCATTGGCCATCCCAGCTTAAAACATTTGACAGACCTGAACAGGAGAGAATTGTAAAAATGGATCAGTTGACAACTAGAGCATTTTTTATTATGAAGGTGAACTCTGATKATCAGAAACTAACCAGAAGTACTCATTTAGGTCATCGTAGTTTCTCCACGCTGAATGGCTTGCTTTTCCACCTTTGTTTCTCCTGGCTTCCTTTTCCAGCAAACATATTTAAGTGACAAGCTGACCAATGAACAAAAAGTTATAAAGATGTAATATAAATTTAGTCACCTTGAGCAAGACTTCATATATAGGGGTAACAACCTCCAGCAGAAAGTGTTCCTCTTGACGTGATGCTACTTGATAGGCACCCCCAGTTACAGTTTGGGTATGGCTAAACAGAATCCCGTACATCTCATTTGCCATCTTTACTTTCAAAACAAGAAATGTGGGTAAGGGTCAAAAAAAAAAAGGAAAAAGAAAAGAAAAGAAATTGAATACACCAAAAGAAAGTGTTTCTCTCCAACCTAAAGACGAAGTCAACAGCAAAGAGATTCTTAACCAATTGCTGCAATAAAATCCACTACTAGCTTCTCTGATAAACTTAACAAGATGAATTCCAAGAATTGGTAACATAATTAAATTTCTAATGCTGTTATATACAAAGTGATTTACACGGTTCAGCAAAAGCACCTTTATGTTCTCTTTCCAACTCATTGATAGGTGGCAGACATCTTATGAATCACATTTCGTAATTATACAACTCTTATGACTCTTTATGACTACTGTAAATTCTTTACATATACCTTTCTCTCCCCTACACATAAATGTGAACTTACTCTATTTAAATGTTAGTTTTTGACACTGAAAAAATCATTTTTGCCACATATTTTTAGATACTTTACTCGCGTTAAGGTTTATGGAAATTTATTTTTAATTAAATTATTAAGCTAAAGTATTAGTAAACCATGAAGCACATTTGGAAAGCTAGACAAATTGAAAGCTCCATTTTAGAAGAACGTAACTAAAAACAAGTGGTTACCATTAGTACATAGAAAGAGAATAATTAAACAAAAACCTCTATTTAATTTACAAGAAGATTGATGTATTTAGAAAGGACATAGAACTTGATAACAAGGAAGAGCAATTCCAATACACATTAAGGAAATATAATAGTAATAAATAGAAATTTTCTAACTTATTCCTGTTTTTTAATGAAGTTGCATTTTCTCCACTTTAAGATAACAACAGGATAGAAGCTCAATGGGTAATCAAATAGCTCTGGATATTCTTTTTTCACTTGACCAGTAAAGGAGAAAAAATATAAACTACAATCATTCAAACAAAACAAATACTTGCAGAAAATAATCACAGACCAAAATTCTCCAATTAGCGAAACACAGAAAACTATTACTGTTAACAGGATTCAGAATGGAAAACATAGGCGCAACAAAATTAAGAGGAAATACATACATTGTGGAAAATATAGCAAAGACATTCGGGCATAAATCGGATATTCGAAGCTTCACCCCAGATAAGAAGATAAAGTCCGATGTAGAGCAGCTGCAACTGCTGCCGATTAGCACCAAGTGGAAAACTGCAGCATGGTATTATAAACTGTGAAACCCATAAAAGATGGGAGATACGGTGATAACATGGTGTTATATCTTAAGGATAAGATAATATGGATGATTATGACTACGTTGGCCAAAAAGCAACTTACATAAGATTGGAGGTACAATGTAAGTATTTACACCAAGACTCATAATTTTTGAAAATTTTCTCCTGCAGTATCTGGATTGTGTCCTCATCCAACTGTGACAAATTTGGGACAATCAGAGCATAAAACTACAAGGTGATAYAACTAGCCATCAAATAAAAAGAAAGTAGAGAATAAAAGTTCCGAATATGTTGATCTATTCATCGAAATTTGTAGCAAGCAGATACTTGAACTTTTACCTGCTCATAATGCTGAAGATCCTTGTCTCGTATGTCCATATTTGCAAGTAACAATATTAAGTGTTCTCGTTGATTTGCTACATTTCCTTTCTTCAATCCCCAAAGATGAAGCAACAGAACATGTTAGATTTGATKTATARGTCGAAGGAAAAAGAGCTAGAACTTATTTTGGGAGGAGGGGGTTGTGGGGAGAAGAGATTAAGGGAAGCAATTCTAGTGAAATGCATTATTTAAATTGTAAATAGTCTCCATCCTCACCAGAACACCAGCAAAATAAAAATGTGTTTATGGGACTTCCAGTGGTTATCCAAAGATGTCTTTGTGGGACTTCCAGTGGTTATCCAATTGAATAGTAATAAAATGGCAGTATGTACATCAGAAAAAGGAAAAGGATAAAAGGAAGAAAAAAATATTCTTTTTCTTTTTCTCTTTAATGAATTATTGACAGAATTCTTCCAAGTTCCACTGAGGAATCTAGAGGCAGGGTCCAGCAACAGCCTTGAGAAAAACACAGCGGAAGGTGCTTACATGCAAAATAAGCTCCTTGGAAATATTTTTGATATTTTAAAAGAAGAATAATCAGCCTTGCATCTAGAATGAAGCAAAAGATGGTATGGAGACCAAGGAACACAGAACAATCATGACAAAGAAATGGCTGAAGAAGAGGCAAACAGAACATTTTGCTTAAAACTCACCTGAAAGCCGAAGACCAGATAAAGCCATTCAAGAATATCATTTACTGATTTGTATTTGTTTTCAGGCATCCTGATAACTGGAAGATTCTCTACATTGCATAGAGCTCGATATGCCGCTTTGATCTAGTTAAGAAAGATGATAGAACATTAGTCTTGCACGCAAAGCGTGTGTTAGAAACAGAGCATGCATGACCACTACTAAGATTATCATGTAATTCCAAGCACAACCTCAGGAAGTTCCATAATTCCCGGTTTAACTCCAACTGCATACAGCGGAAGAATGTTGTAGTGTCCGTATTGTTCTCTCCTCTCTTCAACATCTTCAGCATATCTTCGCGTCTAGAAGAACCAAATAGATAAAAGTTTGTAACTTTTAACCACCTAGTTGAAAATTTGTCCTAAATGCTCAAAAACTGCAAAGTCAAAGAAATCAAACCTCCTGATCAATTTTCCCAGGAGGTATTACTGTCTTCAGCATATCATACAAGACCGTCGCAATCTGAAAAATCTTAACCATCTCCTCTCTTGAAAAACAGGAAAGATAAATGTAATCAATTCAATGAGTAAACTGAGATACATAACATCATCTTAGTAATAACAAAACTTTAATGACCAACAAATGCGAGCCTTACGGTTTCTTTGTATATTGCCCCTCTTTGATGTTTTCCTCATAGTACTTCTTGTAGTATCTTAAGATTTCCCTAGGATCGATCCTCGTAGCTCCAGTTACCTCTTCTTCCTGAAATCATGAAAGTTAGGTGCCGGATAATGTTGAGCTTTATTTTCTGCAGAGAGTGTAATGTATAATAGCAAACTACTAAATGTAAAGTAAATAAAATGTTTTTCAAATTTCAACTATTAATGAATTTTCTAATCTTTTYGCTGTCATTTACACTTATATACTGAATTTTCAGTGCAATTATAAATTAGTTACAAAGTTATACTTCTGATGCATAAATTTATCTCCTAGACATAAATCAGGAGAAGGAGAGCAGTTGCATTGCCACATTGAGATTTTCAATCCTGTTCACTAATCTTGTTGATTTGAGATAGATTTCATTTTTGCATTACATTCAAAAAAGGTGCCAAAGACTGACCCACGTCAGAAGARGAAAGGTAGTAGGGGGCAGTCTCAACATCTTGATGCAGCAAATAATTCCTCAAGAAGTAACAAGCAAACAGTGATACTTTTCCATATGTCATATATATTATATCATTTTGCAAGTTGTAGTTTGAAGTGAACTAAGCAACAAGAGAAGCAAATCCGGAGTAAGCGCTATCTGGCAAGTAATTTCAGCTAGACGAGTGCTAGCCACTAGGAAGAATAGGCATAACTCTGATCTTACCGTAAATGCACTTGCTCAAAAGGGAAAACCAGATCATCAAATGCAAGTATATTGTCTAGAAGAAGAAAAATAGCAAGCATAGCATGATAGAGAAGTCCAAGAAACATCATTCTTACCCTTTCAAGTCTGCGTAGCAGAATAGTCTTAAACTGACGAACACCACGCCCATTTGAATTTGGATCCATCCTGTGAGCCTTTTCAAAAGCATGAAAGCGGCCTAATCACATAAGCAAATACATTTAATTAAAACAAAGTACAATGACGAATAAAAGAAAGGCACATACAAGTCACAGAAAAAATCCCTTCTTTGGTTCATACTATTGGTTGAAATAACAACAATTAAATGCCTCTATACTAGTTTAGTCATCCAATTGTCTAATTCCCTAAAAGAAGAAAGCTATTTGAAAGGGTGAATATTRGAACGCCCACCACAGGAACCGGAACTCGCAGACAGGGGGATTTGCTATAACTAAAAATTTTGAATACTCCTAATTGCAAGGGAATATTTACCCCCATTAAGACTTCAAAAGTTCCGCTATAAGAGACTGTTTGAGACATTTTTACATTTGCCAGCARCTGGGAACTTGGTCAAAGTCAAACTGATGGATTGAATTTGRACTCAATCTTCGAAGATAGGGTAATAAATAATGAACAATTAAGTGATCTCATGATCTGTCTCAGAATTTAATTTGCATGAAATAATCATTTTTCTTTTCTTGCAACCGTTTTCTGTCGGCTTCCTCTCTTACATGCAGTGCGCTTCCCCCAAAATGAGTGAATTCTCGGAGACCTTTCTTGATTCTTTCCCACCATTAAAAGGCACTAATTTGTTTTCAAGTTCTTGGATAGTAGATAACACTACGAGTATATTTTAACCATTGAAACCATTCCTCAGGATATTAGGTTAAAGTTGCATTATTGCCAGGTTGCAAACTCACATCCCATCTAAACAAAATACTGCAAAATCAACATATATTACTATACTACAGGGCTTTTCGTGTAACTCAACTCAACAAATCTAAACCACATAATTCCTACTATTCCACCAATATCATTCATCTGGCAAGTAAACAAGTTGAATACTAGTTCTATGTTGCTTACAGAGATAAGCCATGACAGGATTGTCTGCTTCAATCTCATTAGCGACCCTGAGAATAGGCGCGATGGAGGACAGAGACGAAGGCACCATCTCACTATCGACAACATAGCTATCAACGTCGTTGGGATCCATCATCGTCGGTAGCCTAGTCATAGACCTCGAATATGATCTTTGTGGGCCTCTAACTTCCACATCCTCATTCTTCGTCCCACTCGTACTCGCCATAATTCTTCCAGAACTAGCAGAGTAGTGGGATCAAAGACGAAAATGATTATAATCTTCACTGTTGCTCCTCTCCCMCTATGTCTACTAATATTTTGGCTATTCAAGAAAGCGCAATTTCTCATCTTGCATGCAACGTGGAGTTATATATGAGTGTGATGTTCAAAGTGAACATAAAGAGAAAGAAAGAGATACTTTGAAGAAGAAGTGGGGCAAATAGGAAGAGGGCTTTAGCTTTTGGTTTCTCAAGAAGCAAGAAAAGAATTGTGGGTGTCTGAAAAATCAATAAAAAATGGGGAGAAATCTGTCGTTTCTGATGCATGATTATACTTTGTTGGAGTTGCTTTTTGTTGTTCTTGGTGTTTGCTTTTCTGATAACTGTGTCTGAACTCTGAATGTTGATGGAGAAAGAATTGTAAAGAAAAGCAAATGCGGGAGCTTTATTGCTCTTTGCTTTATGGGATTGGTAATGGAAGGTTGAATTGGTGAACAAGAATGAGATTTGTGCGCTTTAGTGACTTTGACACTTTGCTTTGCTGTTTGGAATTCAGACTTTTGGAAGACCAAACTGAAGACCGCCGAGAACCTCGTACCTTGTTTGTTATTTTTACAGACCTCTTACCGAGGGTTGTTCCGTTGGTGAGGGCTGAGGAGTTGAATGGAACTTTCTGATCGATTATCTTAGCTCTCAGCTTTGAATCTTGAAGGTGATATCAGCGGAACTTTCTACTCAAAATTGATGTTTTTTTGTTTTTTTTTCAGGTCAGAAAGAGAAAAATTAAAATTAAAGATAATAAAATTTTGGTTCATTTTAATATTAATTAAGTTTGACGAAACTTAAAATGTTGCTCTTCTGATTATGTATCCAAACATGGGCCAGTATTACAAGCAGATTTCAGATAGTTATCATGTAAAGAAGCAGGAAAATTGGGAGAAAATGCTGCTGCAAAGCGCGTAAAAGATGAATAAAACAAGCCATTTTAAACTTATTCCTCAAGAGCTATTAGAAAATTTAGTTTTAAATGTATTTGCCGTAACCACACCTAATTAAAATTATTCAAAACTCGACTCCATATTAGTGCTTATAAAATCAGGAGTCCTTTGAAAGAAGATGATGACTTGAAAACTTTTTCAATATAAATGCCCCATAGTGAATTACATTTCTAAATATTGCATTTCACTTCATGTTTAATTACTCGACTAGCTAAGGTTCGATAAGCGAGTGTTCAACATTGACTCTAATTAGCCACCATCTTTTTTTTTTTTTTTCCTCTTTAACAATTGAGATTTTCAGATAAAGTGAAGCTGAAGAATAATAGTAAAATGTGACTATAAACATGATACTTATCTGGTCGAGAATATTAATTTTGAGTGTTTTATGAAATTGTTGTAATACACTATCTCATATTTAATTAGTATCAATGCAACAAAAATATATATCTTATTATAACTATTCTAGAGAAAGTTTACTAGGTTAATCATCTCGTTCATCCTTTTTTAATATRTCTCAGACGAAATAAAATATAATTTTTTAAATTTTAATTATTGATCAATATTTTTGTTACTTCTCTTTTGTTACAAGGTGAGATTAAAGGATTTGAAAGGAAAGAGAAAGAGAAGTAATCTTATTTCCATAATGGAATTAAAAGGAAAGCAACAAATATTAATGAACTCTTTTTACGGCTCAAAATATTTGTACTATAATATGCTTATATCCACCTAAACATGAATATAAAAATTATACAATTGAATTTCTTTTTGTATTTGAACTTTTATTATATTATGTTATAATAATAATATAAAATTATCCTCATCTTGCCTCATACAAATTATCAAAAATTAAAATACGGATGAGCCTAACTACCCCAATCCAAACACAGCCAATGTTTTTCCTTTTCTTTTTTGTTTTTTAAGGAAACATAGCCAATGTTTTACCGTCACCCTCTGAATAATTGAGTTTCTAAAGTCGTTGCATCCCGAGGCACGTTTTAGGTTAGTACTYTAAGAAACTTGAGAAATTAAGAACCCTAGCAGAGTCTGCAAAACTCGTGACTTGAACYATGAATACCCTGCAAAACCCCAGACCCAATCAAAGCTCGAGTCCGCATCCGAACCCGAACTCGAGCACCGTTCCGTACCCCAATGTACCTCCATCTTCAAGTTCGTCTCTAACGTTTGATGAGYTCTCCAAGTTGTTCTCTCTGCCCCTCTCTGATGCTGCGGATTCTCTAGGTACAAACTCTCCTTTTATTTAATTGCGCGTGCATTTTTGTGGATTTATTGAGTGAATTTCTTGGTTTTCTTGATCTTTCTCTTAATGATCTATAATGCAGGCTCCGAGTTTTATGATGTACTGTGGTTTCTGCCGTTTTTGGAATGAATATCTTTTCTTCTGGTTACTGGTTGAGTTGATAAAAGAACAGTATGAAGCCATAAAGGAAGAAAAGGGATTTATCAGAAGCTATTTTTCTGTTTGAATTTTTGTTTTGAAGTTTTAAAGAAACATGCTAAATTCAAGAAAATTGGTTTCAGGTTTGAATTTTTAGTTTCGTGCGAAGTTAAATGGAATTATATGWATTAGGAGTATGAAACTGAAAATTTCACCAGGGTTTTTCTCTCTTAATAAAAAGAAGAATAACAAAACGAGGGGAAAGTCATGTTACCTTAGTATGGATGGAGGATGCAAAATATGAATAACAGCAAAAAGAACTAAAAATGTAATCTTTTTGGTGTTTTACTTGTTGAAGTATTAGAGAATGTAGATGCCGAAGCATGTATAACATATGTGCCCTTTTTTCCCCCCCTTTGCAGGCGTTTCTCCAAGTGTCCTAAAGAAAATATGCTATGACAATGGTTTAGTAAGGTGGCCCTACCGAAAGGTAGACTTTCCTTTAAATGATTTCAGCTTCCAATGAAACCCGATAGGGAGTATATTGGCACTGTAGCAATCAGTGGTTTTGATTACTTTCATCTGCAAATATATTTGAAGGATAAAATTGAACAATAATTTTGATGCCAAACTTTAATCAGAGGTTAGGATCTTTGTAACTCTATGATRCTCTTGAGAAGCAGTAGAGCAACCAAAGGATGATGAATTTCTTTACTATCTATAATTTTTTAGTGTTTCGTTATTTTTTTTTAAACATAAAAGAGTGTAGCAAAGGAGTTTGCCTTTGTTTATATATTTAGTACACCTGGGTCAAGTTCATTTGCTTCTTCCAGGGGTAAGAGTACTAAGCTTAAGTTGGTAAACCGTTTTCACAAAGTATGTGGTGTACATGAATATAAAGTTTGGATYCACACACACACACATATAACATATATCTCTCTGTATTTATAAAGAGTTCATTTCTCCTAGACCTTATTATTTGAATTATTTCCTTTTGTTACTCAGCACAAACAGGCTGAGCACCAATCTTTTTGTATTTACTTTCTAATATTCTGCTAAAAACATTTAGACAGGTTCTTGAGTAAAACTTTCCCATTCTCTATCTGTTTCATATGTCTTGCAATGTTAATGTTAGCTCTATTTTCTCTCTGTTGTATAGATTCTTGCTGGAAAGAGTCTTGAAGAAATTAAAAAGGATGAGGCTAGGGAAAAGAGCAAGCATCTTAATCAATTGCCAGAAGCTACCGGACAAGTTAATGATGATCTTGCAGGTTCGACTGTAACATCAGCTTTGTAAGTACTTCAATAATCCTTAATCTTTTTCCTATAATGAGTATTTGTTATGCTAGACGCATGGTATTCTAGAATATCTATGGCTAAAAGGTCAACTTATGTTCTCTAGTTCTAATTGATATTTAAGTGTCAGGTATTCTCATTCTAATGCAATGAATTAGTTTATTCTGCCAAATGCAAAATTATTTCAATGATGTTGACTAGTGATGTACCAGGTCCCTAGTGGCGGCTTGCTCATTTTTRTGCAATTTTATTTTATAGAGCATTAAAAAAACAATCAAGTCTATGAAAAGTACGGGCTAAGTTTGAAATATGAGACAAGAATTCTAGATTGAATTTTCCCAAAGTGTCTCACTGTCTTAAAGCTCAAGTTGAACTGTGTTTAAGAAGTGCTGCTAAAATAATTGTATGACATARTATCATAGATTAGAATTGTGTGAATGATGTTAATGGCCAATATGCCCTTTAACAGACCTGGCAGAATGTTGAAAAGTAAATCAGTTAATGTTGTTCGAGCCAGTGCCACGTCAGATGCTAGCTATTGGTCTATGCAGATGAAATGTTGTGGTTAAATTTTAGTTGCTTTAGTTGTCTACTAAAATTGTGATTTAGGGAGATGCAATGCTGTTTTCATGTGTTCTGTTGGCTTGASATTAGGATAAGGTTATTTTTAACATGGAAAAGTTTGGTTGGGTAGTTCAAAGTAGCTTTCATAATGCTTTATGCTGTTTACCTTTTAGGACTTAAGCTAGCAATTTTTATTAGGGTCAAGACTTCTCTTGATTCTGTCTTGTGATTTAGTTTCGCGTGTTCTTTTGCCTTCGTGTACAATTTGGTTCCCCAATATCCATTCCAGCTACCATAATGTCCTCATTTCATTCAAAATTCACAAGAGGTAGCTAAGGCTAGAACTTACTTATCTATTCTTCAACTTCCATATTTTCTTGTCCTAGATGCCTGAATTTGATGGTATACCATTTGCTTGTAATTGGAAGCAACAAAGCGACTATTCATGGGTTGCTTCATCACTTCCCAAGTTCTTATCTTGCTTCATCTCTTCCCAAGTTCTTATTGCACCAATTCTCATCATAAAATTAGCTTGCTTCTTCATCTACCATACACGTACTGTTCCTTTTGGTTTAGCTTCAGCAAAAGACCGTATGCTTGCCTCATTCGCACTCTACCATCAGAAAMAGCTGTCTAAGATTTGAACCTCAGCTAAAAAAACTCATCAAGAAGTCCATTCCCCTCGAAATCTGGAACTGCCATTTTGATTCCTGGGCTCCAATTGTCATTCGCTGGAAGGACATTGTGTTTATAGTAGGTCAACTGTTCTGGGTGGAGCATAAGGTTGTCTCCTGTCTTGGTAGTACAATTCTTTGATAGTTTTCTACTCTCGAAGGGGTTGTGCAGGTCTATAGATGTTGAATCCTTGCAGAACTTGAGATATTGTTTTATAGACATCAGGCTTGAGGGATTTTTTGTCTGCTGTTGTCTGCAGATTCAACTTTTCAGGTTGGTCACATGATTTACATCAATAGGTTTCTAACCAAATACTCACCTGAAATTCTTTAAACTGAAACCCAAATGCATGGATTCGTCCCAATTATTGGATGGAGGATTGGACTGTTTCTGCAGTTGTTTGAGCAGCTTGCAGTTTTCTCTTCATATCTGCAATTTTTGCAATTACTGGTCCCCTGGAAGTCTCATCGCCCTTGATGAAATTGTCTAATTTCTATATTTWACTCGGGAATATGAGCATCGATTGATTGCAGAAAGATCYGGATTCTCTCTCTGAAACCATATTGATGGAAGATGAAACTACCCGGGACCAAATTTCCAATGGAATTGCTGGTTTGAACTGCAATAATGCCTGCCTGAACTTTTTTTGTGCCTACTGCTCTAAATAGTTAACCAACTCTAGTCCAATAGTTTTTTTTTTTTTTTTTTTAAAAACTTCCGCGTTCGTTCTATTCATGCTTTATGATTACATCTTTTAATCCATTTAATTATTTCTCTTTGGGTAGGGGCACCCCGCTCCATAATAAAACAAGCTCTGTGCAGGTATTGCCAAAGGCACAAATTGTCATGCAGCAAGGAAACAAGAGTTCCCTAACTGGAAGTCCTGTGAAGTGCCATAGATCAACCTTGACCAAAGTGACTCAATCCAATCTGGATGAGTTTAAATATGGATTTCCCTCAGATGGTTTGTCGTCTGTATCTRATAGGTGGTGGGGAGACAGTAGCGCCACTGGCAGRGTGAGCACCGAAGAAGTTGGTCATGAGGAAATCAAGGATAGGAAACAGTTCCAAACAAACTTGGTGGATTCTGATGTTCTTCCATCAATGGAGGACGGAGACAAGTGTGAAAAGAAAACAGATAAAAGTCACGGTGATTCTTCAGGAATAAGTTCACTCACTGCTTTGAGAAAAGAAGCCGTTAAAGAAGGCCAAGAAGCTTTGAAACTTGGTATTCATCAAAGACGTGGTATTAACAAGCTTGATCGGACGGAAAAAATGGTACTTCTTCAGATATTCAGATCTTCATTGCCWTCCGAATGGAGAGATTTATCATTTTGACTTGAGGTTGGAGCCCTGGGGAATTTGGAAAAGCTCACCATTTTTATATTGCTTGGATTGTGTATGATTGGTTTGTGGTGTTCTAATCTGAATTGTATCGCATGCATAATATAGGCTTGATGTGTAACTTGRCATAACTATAGCTGGATCCACATAAATGGAACAGCTGCTTGGGTTCTTTTGAATGCTAGGAAACCGGATCTTGATTTTCTTGATAGGGGCATCATAATCACTAGCCAATATGCTTTTTTGAGTGCCTTTCTTCATTTATGGTTTGATATTTTGGTATTTACGCGTAGAGGAATCATCAGACCGTGCCAAAATAAATAGATTTTTTCTGAAAAAACCTGCTAGTGAGGGGATAAGAGATGTAGGGCTAAAGAGAGAGGCAAAGGAGATCCAAATAAGTGGAACAGCTCTTTTGAATGCTAGGAACTGGGTCTGGGTTTTCTTGATTGCAGAAACGTTTGGAACCCATATTTTACATGTGTATATGTACATTTTCTTTCCCCTCCCTTTCCTTCCTCATTCCCCAAATCTGATGGATTGATGGGGATGTTATTACCCGTTTTAAAGTTACCAAAAAAGTGA
>MEJB01000008.1:5905218-5946452 GCA_001752375.1 Rhazya stricta
ACTTTTTTATTTATTTATTTTTATCTTTCAAATCTCGATTTGCCTTAACGAAATGAGGTTAAAAACCCTTTACATATATAATATATATGTATATATATATATATACTATATATCATATATATAATAATATCATATATTACTATATATTAATTTAAATAAAAAAATATATATACATCAACTTCAAAACCTGCGATATTTTACCTCAGATTGTAAAGAATCATGTAATAATGAAAAATTTTGTCAAAGTTGCATTCGCGGCCGAATATGTAGACCTAATCATGGTTCAACTAGAACTGACGAATTGAATTGGAATCGAACTATGATTAACGGTTCATGAACAGGCGATTTTTTATTTTAGTTTTGGTTCATTAATTTTCATGAATCGCTGAACTTGCAATTCATTGTAAACAAAATTAAAAAAATTTAAGATATAAAATTTGATAGGTGATATTTCATGTGTTGTTTTAATCATGATGCGCTTGTATTTATTTTCGATTACTTGAAATATTTATAAAATATTTTAAGACTTCTAAAAGTTTTTAATAAGGTTAATTATACTTTATATGGTGTTTCTTAATTACTTCATCATTTAATTGTTTACAAATCTCTTAATGTTTTTTAACTTTTGAGGACTGAATTAATATAATTGTTTTCAAGGATTGTATTCATGAAATGAAAATGTGGTTGGCTAAATATTATTATAAAATATTTAAATTAATCTAATTGTAGCTATTATGTAAGTGGTTTGTAAARGAGATATAGGTCTGCTTATAATATACAAATTCAAAATAAGTAATATCTTCTAGCACGACCTACGGGGTAATTAAAGGGTCATCATCTATATCTACTGATGAGATAATGACATAAGAAAGTAAAACTTACATCTTTGTCATTCGGGATCGAGTTCCATTATGAAATTYAAAGATTACYTAACATTTAAAATTTTTTTAATCTAAAAAGGAATTTTAAACTTTTGATCAAAATTAGACTCTGAACCGTATTAAAAATCGTAATTGTAACAGTTTGAAATTGTAATCGTGAACTATCGATTCATGAATCGTCATGAACCGTTGCTTTAAAGTTTCGATATAAATTTATTATTTTGATGAATCATGATCAGATCTACGAATATGCTCTTGTTACTTTAATGTTTAATGGACTTTTTTGAACAACGATAGTTTTAGAAAAAAGTGAAAATTCACAAGTTTTAAAATTTGAGTGTAAAAACAAGATAAATTGACAAGGTTTAAGGGCAAACTTGATCGTTGARGTAAGATACCCTGATTCCCAATAGGGGTCCACGCATGTGAAGGGTTGGGACTAATATATGAAGACCCGTCCAGTTGAATTCATGCTACATTTAATGCAATTACACAATTGACCTACCTTATACACGTGGAAAATATGAAGAAAGAAGAMGGGGGAGGAGGAGGAAGTAAAGAATGATGGATCATAATCAAGCAACGTAAAKTGATTATTAAGTTAGATTAAAATTTRGTATTTYTCTTTTATTTGTGACGTRATTTTTAAAAAATTTTYAATTAAAGAGTTAGATTTTACGAGTTATAATTCAAATTAGTCTTTCGAATAAAGATATTAAATCGTATAATCTGAAAAAAGAAAGAAAAAGAATGAAGGAACTCGGTGAAATGTGAAGAGGCGCGAATCTAAAGCTGATGAAGATGACTTTATAATCCTGAGAACYGCAGAAAATAAATTGTTTTGGACAATAGRACTRMGTTTCCGGTCATTTCTCTTCATCTTTACAAGGAAAAATATAAAAATAATAAAAATAAAAAAAGCCTATATTCCCRACCMACCRCTGGCGAGCTCTACAARTAGATCTGTACAGCAAAATATATTTAATATAATATTGCTCTGGAATCTGGAGATCTGTAAATTTATATAGAATAAAATAATATATAATTAAAAGATTGCCTTATATGAGTCATGCATGAGTGGCGTCCATCTTAGCATTATTGGAGTAGAGTAAGGCAAGCATCGTAAATCATGTGAATCTCTATATAGTCAAGAATGACTATATAAATTATAGAAAGATCATGCATTCGATGGAAAAAAATAATTATTTATTATTTTGAAATCTATTTTGTCTTATTTGTTCGTGGCCACAAATGGTGGGCTACCCTTTATCTCTTAGTTTTTCCTATTATTTTTGAAAGAAAACAAAGGGTGAATTTTGGCACTAAATGACTAAGAACTCGTGCCAAATATCCTTAGTACTCCAATTATGACCAGTGGCTATGGAAAACAAATTTTCTTTTTATTTTTGTGTGGAAAAAGGTTGTCTAGTTATTTAAGTTTCTACAATGTCAAGGTAAGTCAACATAAAGCTACCAAAATTACTTTCAATTCTTTTAAAAAAATTTCTTTAATTATTTCGAAAATTTATTTTCTTATAAAAACTTTTACTTATTCATACTGTTGAACGGAACGTGAAATTTCAATTATCAAAAACAAACCTTTTAGAGAAGTGCGTTACGCTAGAGTAATTTTCCACCTTCCTTTTTACCAAAAAAAAAAAGAAATAAATTACAATATGCATAGATCTTCTTTGACCAAGCTTGTCATAGTTGAATGTACTAGTCCTATTACGTACCTTAAGTGCCTTTCGCGAATGTTTTCATTTTGAAAAATTCGAATGAAATTACTATTGAATTTATATTTTCACGCGGTTCGAATTCAAGAATGAACATAATAACTTACTAATAAATATTAAAGGGAGAGGCTGCTTGATCCCAAGTTCTAATAATGGTCGGAGACAAGTAGTATTAATTATTAACATTATAATGGTTTGTTTATCCYTATGGGTATCGATGCGGATCGTTTCATATGCTCTGTTATTTGCAGAGGTAGATTATATAGAAAGAGAAGAGATAGGAAGATGTGAGGGGTTTTCGTGGACCATTTGAAGTTAAAAGAATCCATGTGCAGATTGTTTGTGGCTGCTAAAACTAATTTATTTTTTTAACAGAAAATGAAAAATTTAAATAAAATTGAATTTTCTTGTCTATAAAACCATTGCAGTTTGGTCTTGTTACTTCATCTCTCTCAGAACACCCAAAACGAGAGAGATCTCAGTTAACTAGCTCAAATAAACTCGTCATTACACACAGTAGAAAGAGAAGAAGAAAATGGCCCCGACTGTTGATATCATTGCTATGCCCCTTGCAACAACAACAACCGTGGAAGCCCACCCCATGAAAGGTGGCGACGACCTCACTAGCTACTCGCAGAACTCTTGCTATCAGGTACGGTACTCGTCTAACAACAAGAACTGTTTTTGGGAGCACAATGCCATGAAAGGTGTGTTTTAGAATTTCTTAATATGACACATTTGCATGTGTGGTTGCAGAAAGGAGTTATAGATGCTGCAAAGGGTGTCATTGTTCAAGCTGTGAATGAGAAGCTGGATCTTGAGAATCCTGCTTTTGATCCCATCAAACCCTTCAGGATTGCGGACTATGGGTGTTCGACAGGYCCCAACACATTCTTTGCTATGGGYAACATTGTAGAAGCAGTAAAGGAGAAATACAAATCACTGTCAAAGAGTGCAGAATTTCATGTATTTTTCAATGATCATGTTAACAACGATTTCAACGTTCTCTTCAGATCCCTTCCAGCAGACAGGGAATATTTTGCTTCAGGAGTGCCTGGTTCTTTCTACACCCGAGTGTTGCCAAAAAGCAGCATACATTTTGCTCATTGCTCATATGCTCTGCACTGGTTATCTAAAGTGCCTAAGGAGATACAAGACAAAAATTCTCCAGCTTACAACAAGGGAAGGATTCATTACACAGGTACTGAAAAGCATGTTGTGAAGGCCTATTTTGCTCAGTTTCAGAAAGACATGGATGCATTTCTCAGAGCTAGAGCTCAGGAGATTGTTGGCGGAGGGTTGATGGTGATTCAAATACCTGGTCTTCCAAGTGGTGAGGTCCTCTTCTCCAGGACTGGTGCTGGCTTGCTTCATTTCCTATTGGGATCTTCCTTGATGGAATTGGCCGACAAGGTAAGCTCATACCCTTACACCAGATCTTTTGCACCTCAATTAGCAGCCAAWAAGGAAAAACACAACAGATTTCCTTTGCACCTCTGCCATCCTTCCTAACCTTGATTTTTCCAGTCCAAAACGATCATTATTATTAAAAACCTGACTGGTAAACGCCGAAACATTAGTCAAATCCAATTTCCTTTTTCTTAGATGGGGTCGAGCTATCACTACCCATTCGTTAAATCATAATGCAATGAACCTTTCAGTAATTATGAAGCGTTTCCCATACCTATATGTCCAGACAGTAACAGCATCGATTAATTTGCATGTGTACCTTTTTTAATTGTACATGTCTTTTAGTACAATGTAATTTTTTCTGCATTTTTTTCACCTAGCAAACAAGTCCTCCCTGCTGTGGTGTTAGGTCTCCTGTCATAAAAACAAATATTCTTCATCAATAAGAGGAATTAGGTTTTCTAGATTAGGTCAATCTTTTGATAGCTACATATTACATCTGTAATTTCTTCGAAAATGCACATCTCTACCACACCAGAAAAGAAAAATAGAGAATTATCACATCCATAGGTTTCACCCAAGATTTCACCACAATGTAAACATTGTGGTTGTGTAGTCGGGACTGCACGAGCAACTTTCTCTCACGTAACCTAGCTTTCAAAAGAGCCATCTCTTTCATAGGGTACCTGAATTTTCATAGGTCCCTTTGTTTCTTCATTTGGGTTTTCTTATCAAGCACCGAAGGAGCAAAACACATAGATAATCAAGAAAGATTAATACTACGTTGGATGTCACCTTCTATGTCTGTTAAATGTTATGCCTGCTCCGATATAAGAAACGGAAATGACTTGCCACCGTTTCTTGTACCAGATTCAATCACCCTTCCTTATCAAGATGGGACAAGATCTTGATGCTTGCCCCGAAATACTAAAAATGTGAGAGAAAAGATCGAGTTGTTGTGATCTTAATCTTGTATTTTTTTCCATTGCAGGGAGTAATCAGTGAAGAAAGTGTAGATTCCTTCAACTTACCGCAATATCATCCCTCAGTTGAAGAGTTGGAAATGGTGATAGAGATGAACAATTCTTTCACCATTGAAAGGGTGGGAACCCTATCACATCCAATGAAGAATTTACCATTTGATGTTCAACAGACTTCTTTACAAGTAAGAGCAATTATGGAGTGCATTCTGACAGAGCATTTTGGAGAGAAAATCTTGGATCAATTATTTGAAATCTACACCAAGAAATTGCAAGAGAATTACAATGTGTTTGATAAGGAAATCAGAAGGGATGCAGATTTATTCCTCGTCTTGAAACGCAAGCCAAATTGATCCGAAATATTCAACTCAAGAAGAAGTTGCTTTATTTGTGGCTCATCATAAAGGAGGACTTCCCCAATATGTAATTCTTTTATGAAAACCCATTTTTATTTTTGTGAAATTATGATGTTTCTTCGTGAAAATAATGGGGCCTTGGTATTTTTTTCTTCTTTTTTTTTTTCTTTGAGGGCCTTTGCGTTCTCATTTTCCTACCTTGTACGTAATTTTTTCCCCCTTTTCAATAATTTAGTAACAGGTTATTGTGAACAAAATAACCTTTAATTATGRTCCCTATTTATAGAAGTTCTCTTTTGACTTTTTCTTTAATGATTCCATATTTGGCACATTTAATTTGAATTACTTCATATTCGAATTGGAAAMAATTTAAAATTAATACTCGATGCTGTTAGTTTTGTTTATTTCGAATTTGAATCGAGAGAATATTTATAGCATTTAGCTCCAAAACGGAGGGAAATAATAAACAGGGATGATTTGATGTGACAGTTTATAATTGAAACAGCATACCGACCGAGATTAATTGTCTACCTCCTATCGCAAAAAATGCCATCCACTCACCTATTGACATCACAGGTCACGAATATTATATATTATCACGAACTGTCCGTTTTGTTGACTTCTAGCTCAAATTTTATTTATAAGAAAATAACTCCAATAAATCATTACCGGAATGCCAAAAAATTGAAAATGATACACTTTTCGGTCCTCATTTTTACCTAAATATTAAATCTTTATTATTATAACTCTCTTCCTCGATAGAAGGAACGAAACCACATACATTATATATATAATCATTTTTCTAAAATGCTTGTTGGGAGGAGAGATAAGAGAAAAAAGAAAAGATTTGTGAATTTTAAGCAAGAAGAAAGGAAGAAAAAGGATTGTTTAATATAATTTCTAGCTGCATTTGTTAATATATATTTTTTAATATCAATCAAAACATGACGTATTTATATTCTTAATTCTTTCGAGATTTGTTTTCCTTTATTTTAAAAATAAAAGGTATAAACCTTTCTATTAATGTTGTAAGAAAATGCAGCAAAGGTGGATAGAAAGAGACGAATGAGGGACCCGAGTTTCTTTACTATCTAATTATGTAACGCAGAAAGGACAAATTTATAAATTACTTTAAAAAGAAAGATCTTCCTTTTCTGTCCCAATCAATCATGAAATAATAAAAAATGAAATCATTTCTTTWCTTTTTACCAAGTTGAGGTAACAAGTAATGAACKACAATAGTAAAATATATAAAATAAATGATTAATGAGAATACATATATGAAAAAAAATTATAATTGTATTCGAGTAAAATGTGAATAAACGAGATAAATATAATATTTACCAAACATAATTTTTAATATATATATAAAATAAAGTTATTCCATATCTTAGCATACTTGCATTGATTGGATTGAATTGAAGTATCTTGAAAGATAGCTTGAATCTATTCTCTTCCTTCTTCTTGTGATATCGTAGATGGTTGAAAATTGACATTTAAAATATTTTACTTATTTAATAATTTAATAATCAATTATTATATTACACAATTTGGAAGTTTTTTTCTGTACTTAAATTATTAAAAAATTGTTGCTTCGAAAAAAAGTTAATTAAAAAGCTGTTAGGTTACTTTACTGACCACCTACTCCCGCTAGACGAAAAGTCCGTATCCAATTAAAAATAATTTATAAAAATGACGAAATTTTTAAGAGCAATAGCCTCCTGCAACAAGGTGCCCCCTTTTTCCCATCCTATTTTGAAAAGAAATTATTTCTAATTTAGAATTAAGTATTTAATTATTAAAATTATTATTTCAACAGAATTTGCGTTTGATTTTGATTATAATAAAAAAACAAAAATCAAAATAACTAAAATATAGGGCATCGTGAAAAAAATTAAACTCAGTTTCCAGAGATAGAAAAGGAAAATTAAATGCAAAAAAACCATTATTAAAGACACATAATGTTACTTAATTAGTTTTTATATCCATAAATTTTATTTTCAAAATTTTKGATAGATTTATTTATATTTTATCACAACGYAATTCAACGATTTATTTATTTTTTCAGCTGAATTCTAATATGATAAGGTATAAATAAATAAATAAATTTAAATAATAATAAAAAATAGTCGAATGAGGTTATAGGTCATTTTCTTTTAAAGAGTCAAAATCTATGAATTTATTTTGAAGGAAAAAAAAAAAAAAAAGAGTTGCATTCTGTACAAGTTACATAATTAGGACCCGGCACTAAAAATTCACTTATAATTATTATCCTTGACTTATTTTACCACAACAGTGAAAAGATAGTGCATGATTAACAGCGACAAGAATGGGATCTCATTATTATCCCTGGGACTTGGCCATTCATTTTTTTAATCTTTCTTTTTTAATTTATTATTACGTAATCACTAATTGAGATTAATAATCATTTCTTAAAATATTATATTGTGCATTTATAAAAATAAAATATTATATTGTGAATAATTGATTTTTTTTTTTTTTAAACTAGTGAATGGTAATTAGTTAAGTCATTATTTATTGCATGGGATATTGACGAGTTCGTCGAGGCCTGGTGTTTCACTTCTGCTGGGAAGGAAAATAATTCTTAATTTAAATCAGAATGCAGCCTCAACTTTTAAATCTTTTACTGTATCAAGAAATTTTAAAATTAAATAATTATTAATTTAACTCATAATTTAGAGGGTTGTAGATTTCTTTGTCCATGTCTTGATCAATCGGGCAGGATTAACTTTTATATATGCTATTTAATAATCTACTTTAAACCAATAATTAAAATAATAAAGTCAATTGAGACAAAGAAATCCTTGTCTCATGCATAAAAGCAATCAATAAATTCTTTTATGATTAAGTAATTTTTTGCATTATAAAATGCCAGTGGAAATCATTTATGTTTATATAAACTGACATTAGCAATTGTAGGTTTATATAAATTGACTACTAGATGGGAGACCACATCTAATTACTATARCACAAATTCTGGACTTTCTTCACACCAAGTGGAGCTGTGATAAGAATAGACAAAAATTCAACGGTTTAAGATAATTGCTAAATATATAGCTAATTAAAGTAAAGTTTTATATTCGATATATATTTACGACGTTTCATATTCGAGTAAGAGCAATATTTGATTTGAGTCTAAATTAATTTGATCCAGTAAAAATAACGGATGGTCTAATATAAAAAAAAGAATGAGAAAAAAAAAAAATACCTAACCGATTAGGGGCACTGCCTTTTTGTCCATTTTGACAATTGACTACTGTTGGGAGCTGATCAATGATCAATTGCTGTCATCACAATCTACCAAATTGATGGAGTCAAAATAGTTGTGCTAAGTTCACAATCTATTGATGCACACGTAAAGACAATGAGCYGACGTCCACATTTTCAATATTTGAGCTAATAGATACTTGGAACTTAGCCTATATATCTCATTATACATCAGTAAAAACTATGGAGCAAAAAGATTCTATCATTTACGTTCGTCCTTTAAATATTTCTAACATTTACGTTCTACTTTTCAAAATCAAATTGTTTATTCTACCAATACTCTAACCTTGGGCTAAAACGTCTAGAATTGATGTTCCCGTACTCAACATATACATTATGATTTATGACCAGGATTGATGAATRAAACAAGTACATACTTGCAAAAGCAAGTAACCTATTACTAAAGAGTGACATGYAGACCARGAAAAAGTGACCACAAGTTGTTCGTAAATGAAGGAATGCAAGTAAAGTCAAGCATGAAAACGTTGTCTGATTTGATGAATCATTATTCATTTGCCTACATAAGGCTGCTAAGGAACTATATTACTAAATAAGTACATGATTAGTTCCAAAGTTATTAAATAACTGAAGGCTGCTGCGTGATGGGTGTTGCCAAACAATTCCCTTCTATCATATATAATAAAGTCCAACTTTATTAATGAGGATGGGTTTAAATTCAAATCCTTTATCTTTCGTTATTTTTTATTCTAATCTTAAATTTATCGGCTTTCATCTTTTGCAATATCCTGCTTATGTTTTTCTTAATGTTGTTTTCTCGGCAAAAGAATAAATATGAATAATATTCACATATCGTTGTGAAAATCGAATTTTAGTATCATTTAGTAGAAATTGCATTGTTAGAGTTAATGTTGTGTCCTTAGATATCTCAATTCTTCAAGGATAATATTCCCAATTGATTCTTCTCTTTAGTTAAAGGCCTTTTGATCAGATTCAGATTTGGCCAGTTGCATTGACACCACACGATCTATCGTAACTATTGTGTATTTCTTGGTCCAAAATCCAATCCTTCCAAGTCCAGAAAAGCAAGCTACCATCTCCAGAAGTTCAGCTAAAGCTGAGTACGGAGCAATGGCCTCACTGGCTTGTGAAACTTCAATGACCACTCGCTCCTGTGATAATGGCAGGGGCAGCTGCATAGGGGAAAACCCTTTATTCGCAGTCAAGTACAAGAAGGCCAGTTGAAATTGCCTCATGTTCCTTCTATTTCTCAGGCCCTTTTCTGTTTTGGTCAAAATGGAAGCACACATTAGAATCTCAAGTAAACCAAAGCTCTAGATATACAATCACTGCTGTGCACGTCATAGAAAGAGATCCCTTCTTTTCTTTTTTCTCTCCAAAGGTGGATAGAAAGAGATGGATGAGGGATTCAAACCCTACTGATCTTTAGTGGCTTTCACGATCTACTCTTTTTACTATCTGAATTCAGCAAACTTTCCAGAAAGAAAAGGATAAATTTATACTTTAAATGAAAAATGTCACATTTCCTTTCCTACCCCAACCACCAAACAACAGAAAAAGAAATCATTTCTCTTTTCTTCTCTAAACTCTCACTCTCAAATGTCATTAAGAGCAAGGATCCCTTCGTCCAATAATGATGCTTGGGTGACAAGGTGATGATTGCAAAGGTATTTTATCGGAACCATCTTGACCTGCTTCAACTCATCATAGGTAAAAAGAAGAAAAGATCATTGAGACGACTTGCAAATAGTTTGAATACCAAAGGTTCTGGATTTGTTTTGAATTCCAAATGATAGAAATCGATCTTTTTAAATATTGAATGYTTCAAATAAATAAATAAGAAGTTTAAATATTAAATCTAGAGTAATAAGTAGTGAACAAGAATAGTAAATTTACCATTCAATTATTCGATTATTTAGCAGTTTTAGAATAATTAGTAAATGAAATATTATATCAAAATGAAGTCCCGTATTATATTCCGGTGTGATGTAATGTTGAGAAAGCTTTTAATCGAATCTTCTAATAAGTAAAAAACTAAACACTACGAATGCAACTCTATAGAGCCGATTAATTTCATTCACTAAGATACTATAGATACTACATATATAGTACTCCCATTGATTAGACTCATATGAAGTTCCCGAAGGAATCTATTTAGAATAGAATTGTTCTTCTCTTTCTTCTCCTCATGATATCGTGGAAAGTAGAAAGTTGACATTTAAAATTTTTGGGATTTGGACCCTATTTGGTTAAAGGATTTCAATGGCGAAAAAAGGAAGTGAATTTCTTCAAAATTGTTTCATTTGTTTGGCTCCAAAAGAAAACTCAAGGAAAAAGGAAAGTGAAGAATGGCTAAGGAAAGTTTAAATAGAAAGTGAGAATATGACTATTCCACACAAAAATGCGAGGGAAATGGATGAGAAAAACAAAAGCAAGAGGACCGTAGGAGACCCTGATCCTTATCGATTGTTTTGTTTTGCTCTAATGTTATATATTTTTATTTTGCTTCAAGAAATGCATTTAATTATTAATTCATTCTCATCTCCCAATTAATACCCTTCCTTTTCCGCAATGAATTCCTTGAACCAAACATGGCCTTAATTAACAATTTAACAATCTAATATCATATTCGTAATTCGAGAGATTTACGGATCAAAAGAAAATTAAAAATTTTTCAGGGTTTTCCAACCAACCAGTCCAGCTAAATTTTGATTATTATAGAACTCGAATCACTTAAAAAAATTCATAAAACAGCAAAACATTACCTGTACAAGGGATTCCCAACAGTTGGTCTTTTTTTCCCTTTAATATTTTAAAAAGTCAAACTTTATTTTTCTTGAATTTGAAATTAGCCGTTCAACAATTATATTATTAACTAATTACAGTAAAGAGGCAAGAAAGAAAAGAATTCTACTATAAAAAATGAAGCGAAATATGGAGTTAGAAAAAAAATTAAATACAGAAAATCATTATTTGAAGAATCAAAATCTATGAATTTATTTTTAAGAAAAAAGAGTTGCATCTATACAAGTTACATAATTAGGACGAGGAATTAAAAATTCACTTGATAAAAGTCGTATAATAGTAATATAATTAGCTTAACTCTAATTGTACTTAATTAGAACAATAATGACAAACAATTGCATTATTTTAATGCTGCTACAAAATGMTTAATTTGCCTGCTATTCATTATTAAGGTAAGACTAAAGCACTAGAATTCGTAAACAATAGATGAAGCACATTCGATGTCTGAATATTATCCAATCAAGTTCCTAAGCTCGAGAATCAAATGGCCACGTTATATGCACTTTCCTATATTTAAAGTCCTAAAGTTGCAAAAATCTAACAATTAGTAACGCAGACATGGTTCTCATCAATGAAGGCCTATYCAACTTTTGACTAGATAATCTGTAGCAGAGCTGCAACGAAGATCATAAACAGTAGCATTGAGTTCTTCCTTAGATCAGACTCCTGCGTTGGATCATCAAATCAAATGTCTCTGATTCCCAGTGGGGAAAAATGTTCATTATATGGTACAAGGTCACAAACATTGGTCTGTGACTTTCATGGCACCTTATTGAGATCACAATCTTTGTTCCCATTTTTCATGCTGGTTGCTTTTGAAGGTGGCAGCATTTTCCGAGCTTTATTGCTGCTTCTGTCATGTCCTATTTTGTGGGTTTTGGATTATGAGTTCAGATTAAGAGTTATGATCTTCATCACTTTTTGTGGGCTTAGATCGAGAGACGTGAACATTGTTTCAAGGGCTGTTTTGCCTAAATTTTTTCTTGAGAATCTCAATCTCCATGCTTATGAGATTTTTGCTTCTGCTGGTTCTAAGCTGGTCTTCACAAGTCTGCCTAGAGTAATGGTTGAAGACTTTCTCAGGGAGTATCTTGGAGTCAATCATGTCAAAGGGACTGAMTTGCACAAGGTCGGGAAGTACTACACTGGTTTGCTAAGCAGTTCCGGGTTGCTGCTGACGCATAGAGCTCTTAAGGACTTCTGTGGTGAAATTTTGCCAGACATTGACACTGGAAGTTTGGCTCTTCATCATCAACCATCTCTCTGCCTTTGCAAGGTATACATCTTAATTAACCTCCGACTAACAAATGTAAAGAATTTCAGTGAGGTTTCCTTACCTTGCCAAATTAATTGTTAAAGTAATAGGCTTCTGTAAAGGTTAATTCTAGGGTTCTCTTATTCTGTTCATCTTTTATTAAACAAACTAGCCTACATTGGTGTCCCATACTGATCGAATATTGACTTTTTTCCTTTGTCCTATAACTACAAGTCCGATACATGATAATAGACATGACACTAGCCCACATTTACATAAATATTTTTGATATATATTTCGAGATTCCAACGTTTTCAAAACCGGAGTTACCGTAAAAGTGCAGTCTCCAAACAAAAGTTTGTGTTRTTCCATAATTATTGAAAGTGATCTTGATGCTTTGCTATTTGTTTTAAATCTCCGAAGGACGACTGCAGAGCGTGGCCAAGAACAACAAAGCCCACGGAGAAATATCCAAAGCCCCTAGTCTTTCATGATGGGAGGCTAGCTTTCTTGCCAACTCCTCTTYCAACTCTCACGATGTTCATATGGCTTCCTRTTGCAATAATACTTGCAATCTTCAGAATGATCATCGTTTTCTTCTTTCCTCCAAAAATCGCCTACTTTTTACTCGGATTAACTGGTTGCATCCAAAAATATGAAGTCTGTAAGTCGACAAGTTGGAAAAATGGGAAAAGAGTACTGTATGTCTGCAACCACAGAACCCTCTTGGACCCTGTATGTCTCAGTTTAGCGTTGCAGAAACCTCTAACAGCAGTAACATACAGCCTCAGTAAATTTTCTGAGTTGATTTCGCCTATAAGAACAGCAAGATTGACGCGCGACAGAAATCGAGATGCTAATACCATAAAGAAGTTGTTAAGTGAAGGCGATTTAGTCGTTTGCCCGGAAGGAACCACATGCAGAGAACCATATCTTTTGAGGTTTAGCTCTTTGTTTGCTGAATTGACTGATGATATTGTGCCTGTTGCTGTGAATGCACATGTGACCATGTTTTATGGAAATACTGCTAGTGGTTTTAAGTGGTTGGATCCGATCTTCTTCAACATGAACCCTAGACCTTATTACAGTATACGGGTTCTCGATAAGGTGCCTCGGGAGGAGACCGTAGGTGGTGGAAAATCTAGGCATGAAGTGGCTAATCATATACAGAGAAAGCTTGCCGATGCATTAGGGTTTGAGTGTACTACTCTTACAAGGAGGGACAAGTATTTGATGCTTGCTGGAAATGAAGGGGTGGTCCAAGAGAAAAGAAGGAAATCCTAGGATGATCTTGTTATGAAATATATTTAGTTTTATACTTCAAAATTTAATAATTTATTAACATTGATGTTTGTAACTCAATGTTGAATTTGTAACTCCTAAAAATATTTTATAGTCTGTAAATTATATATTCTTTACTACAAGAAAATTATAAAATCTCTCCCATCTATACCACTTTAAAAGGAGTGAGAAAGACCTTGCAAATTCGTCATAGTTAATCTTTCATTGAACAGGCTCATTGCTCATTATGGAGGCAACTATAGCTATTATCAAATTTTATATTAGAACCATGATTAATCGCTAGCACCTGCATATAGGGAGGTATTCATATCTTTAGGATATTGATAATTCCATGCCAACTTTCCTTCTTTCGTTATGTGATCCCATGCGATTTACTTAATTATATATTATGTGTTTAATTAAACCAGTAATATTTCTACAACACATAATATGATTGTTTACAACATTTTAAAGACAAGAAACTTGTATTTAACATTATTTTCTTTTATATATGTTTATCATAAGTCATTGTTAAGATATAAAATTTTGTCTTAATAGTTACCACTCGATGATAATAATGCTTAATTATTTTCTTGATGCCGGTTGATTAGTCATCTACTTGCAATAATAAGAAATAATTCTGAGTTGATATACTACTCAAGTAATGCTCTTGTATGGAGCACTTGTCTTCCAAATATTTTGCAGGACCTGGTTTTGTTTTGGCTACTGAGTTGAGAGTAGTGCAAATTGTAGGACCTGGTTTTATTTTGCAGAGTTATCTCACATCTGGATCTGGTGAAGTTTGCGTATTTGCATATATTATTTTTTGAGGTTTAAATAACTAAAATGTCATCAATTCTAGACGTAAAAAGGGATTTTAGTAACATATCTTATTATTCATTTTTATTTTATTTTATTTTATTCAAGTAAAAAGAAATATTTATCATTTTATTTTGATGCATATCATCTACATGTATTACGATTACTGCTTTAATCATAATCCAATTCACTTCACAAATTACCAAAATTCACGCCATAGGATTGAAATAAAGATTAAGTTAAAGATGTTTTTGGAATTCACTCACTATCTGTCATTGAAGTGCTTTTAATGTACCAAAAATCTGTTAAATACATCAATACTTCCATATTTACAATTTTGTTAAACTTAAAATTTAAATTAAAATAAAATTCCAAAGAAGAATATGTTAAACATTTGGTTTACAAATTTGCCTATATAAGAAACATAAATGGACATTTATAATAATTTGAAGATTATTGCATCCAAAGACGTCAGAATTTCTATTTTGATTTAGTTTGTTTATATTAAGGTGTGAATGAATTCTCAAGATATATTTTCATTCACTTTTGGGACTTGATTTCGTGTACAGCTATGCATTTTCACGTGAGCATAAATCAGATTGAGTTTACTTAATGGCTCTAACTTTAAGAAATGGAAGGCTGACATTGAATTAAACTTGGGATACTGGATTATGACCATGTCTTAAAGGAGGACCCACTAGAAGAACTCAAAACCATCTTGTAACAAAGAGTCTAAAGAGAAGCATGAGAGATAGACAAAGCACAACAAGATGGCTCTGATCATGATCAAGCGAAGTATGACTGAGAATGTTAGATGAATCATACCTATTGCTGAGACTATCAAAGAGTACTTTACTTCTATTGAAAAGAAGTACAAGATCTTGTGACAAGGTTGAACTATGAACGAGATCGAGGTTATCAAAATAGACACCAAAGATCAATTAGTCAATCCTTTTATTTAAACCCTGCCAGTATTAGGTTTTGTCAAACATGTTCAAGTTATGGGATTTTTAGAAAATTTAGATGTTGACTTGAACTAGCAGCATTATGAAGATATATTTATAGTATTATATATATTATTTATTCATTTTATATGAATTACTCAACGTAACTCATTCGTTCTATATTTCATAATCATGCATCTTCAGAATTTTTCTTGATATGATGAAATATTTCAGTCATCAATCTTGAATTGAAATTTTAGTAGGACATTAGGAGTATACTTTGTTTCAAAATATTGCTTAAGTATAAAATATACTTCTTGTTGCATTAAGTGATTCATGTGATTGTAATTGTGTTGTTGTGGTTTGGAAGTGCTAATATTTTACTAATTCACCATGTTGTTCCTTAATTCAATATAACTTTTGCACTTGACAGAATCTTGAATTAGGTTTGTCAGTTACTTCCCGTCAACACTTAAGTATATTGTGTTATACTACATATATAGAATTCAAACAATGTCAAGTTCAGGGGAAGATTATTGGATCACACCATAAGAACGTAACATTTTTATTCGTAGCAAAGTTCTACTGTTGTACTTGATCAATAAGCAGATCTATCCTAAAACATTTAATAAGAGTTTTGTTCCAAAAACGCTTAATTTATGATGTGTTATGCAGAAACAAAGAGGCACATAAGTTCAACTACAATATTTAAAGTGAATAGATACATTGATTCATAATCAAATTAGCCTAGAGGTGCAAGACAATTACTTAATGGATGCGATTGTCTAATATCATCTCTATATAAAGCCATTGATAATCCGTGTTCTATATACAATCAATTTTCAGAAAAGTCCCATTTACTTTAAGAATTATAGGGAGATGTATAGAATCAGACAATCATCATGAATAAATATCGGCACAGCCAAGTAAGTTTCATTATTATATTTTTAACACAGAAATTAAAGATGCATTTAAATAAAAATGAAGATATTTTAATATGATATATATGCTAACACAAATATATAACATAAAGAAATCTGACACTAAGTCCAAAACCGTGGCATGAGAATCCGAGATCTTGATTGAGACTCTAGAACCGTTGTGCCAGAACAATCGACTTTGATGTCTTGTCAATATTTTACAAAACTCAAAATATGAAAGGTTTTAATATTTTTATTAATTTTTCATAGCAGATTAAATCGTCTCCATCAGAATTTGCAAAAGGCAACCCAGCCCCGTTTGAGCAAAAGAAACCAGAAAAGTTTAGGTTCCCATTTGAAGCCCAAATCTACCCCAGTTTGTATGATGCTGACTTTTCTTTTCTATGAACATTGGAGCATAGGGCGAACGATTGGGGGAAAAAGCATAGGAAAACACTTTGATCAAGAAGGAGCTCAAGAATATTGGGGGCTGGGGGGGTGCGGGGAAGCAAATATTAATTTTTTAAAAGAATCCAAAACGTAAAAAACAAATATTACATTTGGTAATTTAACTTAAAATGTCTTAATTCATAATATTATTACTTAAAATTTACAAAAGTAATTAACAAGCATTTAATGTATCGAGACATTCTAAAATTAGATTATCAAACAAACTTAATTCAATAAATGCTTTATTCGTTCAGTTTTACATAGTAAATTGAATTATCAAATAAGGTCTAAAGACAGTTTTCACAATCAGACGTAAAAATAAATTTATGGTCAAAACTTTTCTAACCTCAGTCTTTGCAGACTTCAATTGTATGAAACGAGATTTAACGCTCAAAACTTGTAGCAATGTTTCCTATACTCATCCTACACTATGATTTATGACCAAGATTGAAGAATCAAACAAGTATATACTTGAAACCCTAAACCCCCACTAGTGAATAAATCCCAAAACATATTATTATTATATTTCAAAGGGAACAAGACTAAGACTCATAGAGATATAGAGAAAGGCAGCAAAATCAAGCATGAGAACGTTCTCTGATTTGCTCGATGATTATTTACTTGCCCTAACATGAGGCTGCTGCTCTTAGGAAGTATTATTAAATAAGTACATGATTAGTTACAGATCCATCACCGTGCTTTACTAATTATTTTTTTTTGAAAAAGACTTTAGTAATTAATTAAATCAATAGTTACTATTAGTTATTGAAATAATAATAATGTAATTTTGGAATATTTAAATGTGTAACGCAAAATAGAAGAAATTATTTTTCATTGAAATTTAGATATACGTTACATGAATCATATATTATGAAGTTTAATTTGCTTCAACTCATTAAATCACTATCGCGTTAATTGTTGATCCAATTACTTAATTAAAATAATTATGACTCACTCACCTTTATTTTATAATTTTAACTTTTTTTTTTTGATTGATTTCATGGACTGATCTCCATTTTATCGATCGTATGGTATTGTATTCCAAGAAAGAACAAAATGAAAGCCATATTCCGATCCCAAATATGTACGAGGACTGTTGGTATTGGCTGCAAGAGAAGCGATCTAAAATCCATTTTTCTTCAACATTCCCAAACAAAAAAATAATCAAGTTTATCACAAAAAGATTGTTTCAGAACCTGCAAAAAAGCAGCAAAGGTATGAAGAAAATCTCAYGCCCCAATCTCACCAATCGAAATCCAGAAAAAGATAGCAACCCTAAATTCCTCGACACCGATATWTGTTTAACCATGATCGCAGTCAATTTCACGAGCTAAGTGTTCTCKGCTCCAAGTGGAAATCAAAGCTCAATTAATTACATGGCTGCCTCATTTTCCGAAAAGCTGTTAAAATAGCCCCTTGGGTATCAGAGATTCTTGGTGAAGGAAGCCTCACCATAAGGAAAACAGTGGGGAAGAGAAATGTCGCGTCGGGTAGCCCATGGTACGGTCCTGACTGAGTCACCGGTGAGCCACCATCTTACCTTACTGGAGAGTTCCCAGGTGATTAAGGATGGGACCCTGCCGGYCTTTCAGCTGARCCCGAGACCTTTGCCAYGAACCGTGAGCTCGAAGTCATCCACTGCAGATGGGCGATGCTTGGATCTCTTGGATGTGTCTTTCCTGAACTCCTAGCTCTCGATGGAGTTAAGTTTGGTGAGGCTATGTGGTTAAAAGCTGGTGCACATATTTTCAGTGAAGGCGGGCTTGACTACTTGGAAAACCCTAGCCTAATTCATGCACAAAGTATTCTGGACATCTGGGCTACACATGTGGTCTTGATGGGAGCCGTGYAGAGCTYCYGAGTAGACGGAGGACTGCTAGGCGGGGTGACGGACCCTCTGTATCCTGGCGGAAGCTTTGATCCACTAGGTCTTGCTGATGATTCTGAGGCCTTCGCTCAGCTTCAAGTGAAGGAAATCAAGAATGGGAGATTGTCATGTTTTCCACGTCTGGATTCTTTGTTCAAACTAATGTTACTGGAAAAAGGGCCATCGGAGAACCTCGCTGACCACCTTGCTGATCCTGTTAACGACAATGCTTGGGCATACTCGACAAACTTTATTCCAGGAAAATGCGTAAATCCGTCCATTATTTGATATCAGTGTACTAAATTATATTATGAAATATAATAACATTTGTAAATATTAAAATATTTTAAATTATATTATCAAATAATTTTAATTTGATCCCGACTTGCATTGGGAACAAAGTCTAACTCAATTATTCATGGGATGGTACACTCTCTTTCTTCTTTTGTTTATCAAAATTAGTATGTCAAGGGTATGGTTTCCATAATTTAAAATATAGCTCTCCGCTTTTTTTTTTTTTTTTCTTTTAAAGCGAAAAACTTCCATCTTAAATTTTATTTTTTTGAAAAAAATCYACTACTTAAATAAGTTGAAATTTTGGGCAAGAATGGAATCAAATATCTCCAATTGAAAGACAAAATAGAAAAGACATATAAAAATAATTTTTTAATATTCTCTTGTAATTATTAGACATATAAAAAAGAATGGGGCCTGCTAACTCCTTTAGTTTAATATTTTCAACGTGTTCCTCGTGACCAATTTAAAAACAGATACCAAAATTCTAAATTCTCATAATTACTTCTTCGAGAAATTTATTAAAATAATCATTCTAAATTCGCAACCAAGCTTTTTCATAAGAAAATTCGTCCAATATTTCCCAATAATCATTCATTGGATCGAATATATGTGTTTTGTAGAAAATTGAAATTGAAATAAGAGTATCTCTTAATATCGAGATGATCTTGAAGTGCATGAGCCGTGTACATAGGCTGTATCTCATCACCATTATAATATATCATCAGCCCTGAGAAACCCTCCCTATAAAGTCAAGGACTCCTACACATAGAGTTGTCAGGTAAGATGGAGCATGTGATTTAATGCTTTCCATGGATGGATTGGTTGACCTCAAGAACAGAACACGAGTTCAAGCAATTCTTCTTCATGAGGTATTTATAATTTCTTGTTAAGTTCTTGAATCAAACCCTATGTCAACAGTGGCGATGAAGATGCATGATTGATTCTTTTGACTTAGCTCGGATAGGGATGAGAAGTGGACTCTGTCAGTATGAAGCCAGAAGACTGAAGAAGCCTTTTCGATTCTGCAAAACCCAGATATGGTATAAATGACAATGGCAGAGATCAGGTATAAATGGATATAACTTGATTTTCTCTGTGATAGTTTTCGGATATGCCTTCTTTGGTCTGAGAAAACTTTTTTATCACTTAGATGTATCTAGACAATCAGTTTGATTCAAATCTCTGGAASAACAGGTTCTGATTAGATATTTTTCTTGATGAAACAGATAAATCTGAGGGAGCAGGCGTCGAAATATATGACGGTTGAGGTGACATGAAGGCGGCAGACATGGACATCTTTCTGAGCGCTAGAATCTCAAAGCTTGTTGAGGGAGGGTTGATGGTGATTTGAATAGCTGATCATCTTCACAGCAACATGCCTTTGATTTTAATACTTCTTCAAGGTTGAGAATGCTCCATTTGATATTGTAAGAATTCATAACACTTCGATTTAAGTTCCCAATACAATCAACCAGACCAGGTACGATAATTAACAGAATGACAAGATGCAAAGTTAAGCTACATATGTTCCAGGAAATAAACGCATATGTATAAGATACTTGATATCACGAACAACGAATTATATCCTTCTAGTTAGAAAAGTATGAACTGACAAAAGAAGCAGCAAAAAAATTTACTTCAAAGATAGGGAGAAAGGTCCAGAGAAGAAAATTATTAGGAAGTACTGTATTTGATCTGACTAATTTGAAACACATGCATTGATCTCACTCCTTGTTCATTGATTTATTTTGATTTTGTCATGTGCTTAAGTTAACCAGCCTCGTGATGATTCTGCTTCCATTATTGCACTAGTTCAGCAGCTCACCAAAGCTTGTCCTCAATATTTAGAACTACACTTCCGCTTTTAATGAGAACAATTTCCATCSTCCAAACCCCATTTTCAGATGATGAAAGGACATGCATCAAGCCCCCTGCAGTGCAATTTTCCAGGCATATGCATACCATGAAATATATCTTAGATGATTTCTCTGTTAATCGAATTGGTTAATTAATGTGATGCAGGTTAAGTATTTGAATGATTCAACCGTGAGTGAATTTGAATGTAGGAACAGCCAAGTTTGGTTCTCCCAGTGCGCCTTGGAAGAAGATTGGCAATGATATGTCAAGAAAACCAGCTATTTGAATCACCATTAACCCTCCCCCAACSAGCGTTTGTGTTCTAGCATTCAGAGAGATGTCTATGTTTCTAATAATGCAAATAGCGATTAGGGTTTTTAGCAGCTTCAGCAGCTCCGTTGTGAGATCTCTCCATTTCAAATTCTGTAATCTGTGTTTCATCATCTTCATGAATAAAGTATGATGAGGTAAAAACCAAAGTTGCTCTACTTGCCTGCAGAATAAACAAGAATTATTCAAATGAATCTAAYAAGGTTGAAGGCATGCCGACTTTCATCCTCACTCCACCATGGGTCTTGCAATCAAACTTCCATTCTCCTTTTGCACTCGAGGGTCAATTTTCGTTCAGTCTAAGAAAATTTTTACATGCTTCAATTATTTTATGAAAACTTACACCTAATAAAAATTATTTACTTAAAATAGTCTCTTTATTTCAAAGTAATATCTCGCTAATAATTCAATTCTTAAGTGAAATTATTTTTCATCATTCATACTGGTTCACCAAACAAGTTTATAGAGCTTTTATATCCGAAACATATCAGCCCCTAATTCTTTTACTGCATCTAACCAGAAAAAGAAAAGAATGTTGGAAATATGATGAAAATGGTACAAGAGCCTTTTTGTTTTTTTTTTTTTTGTTTGGGGGTGGGCGTTGGGAGGAACTATGAGGGAACTATGAGAACAAAATTGGACTTCAACAGAAAACCCAATAATAAGGTTGGCAGTTTCCAGGTGGCTTGTGGATAATTTGTCACCCGACATTTAATCCAGACGTAACAGCCCATATTTACGGTTTCAAATATGGAAGAGAAGCCCATTCGAGGTTACAAATGTTTTGGGCCAGCCTAACAATTCCTCTGGGGATTTAATAAATAAATTGGGAGAGTTCCCTAATTGAAAAAAAAGTTAAAAAATAAAAGTTTTTGATCTAAGATTTTATTACAATTTAAGGTCTTATTTGAGATTAATCCTAATCAATTATGATATTTCTAATGCTCTGCTACTTTTTATGATTTCATGGATCTTAAGAATTATTTGTCCTACCACCATAAGACTACCATAAGAGACCAAAACGCTAAATAAAATGCAAATCAATAAATATAATTCAGAGTATTAAAAAGGAAAAGAAGGGATTTAGATTATAAGAAAAAAATAATATATGACTAAAATACAAAAATTTTCAATACAATAAGATTTTAATTTGTGAAGCATCCATAGAGGAAAGCATCAAAGTATGATGTTAGATAGAGGAACAAAGAACCAACAAATTAAACAAATTATATGATAAGTGTCTCATCACAATTAACAATTTTTTTTGGACTATTCCACTAAGCTTCAAAAAGCAGGAACGTTAAACCCCTTATGAATAGAGATGCTGTATGTCAAAATTAATATCCATCGATTTGTTTTTCCCTTTATGTGCTTAATATAATGAAGAATTAATAGTCTCTGAATTATCTAGTAATATGTAGAGTTTATGTTCTCTTCTTCTACTTTATACAATTTAATTCGGCTTTTAGCGCTTTTCTCATAAAAAAAAATTAAAAAGTATTTTGAGCTATAATTGATCTAATTTTAAAATGTAATTTATATATTTCAAATCATTTTTTCAAAAGTACATGTTTTTTCCCACAGTTAAAAAAATATTGACGAGAATAGCCCTATATAAGTGGAGGAAGTCGTCCCTAAGAATTTTATTCTTAAATTCTTTTTCAATCAACCCTCGTTACTCCTCTTTTTTCTTTTTTGGGCCAAATTTCACGTCTGGGCATGATATTTATCGATAAACACTAATAATTTGAATGGACTATGTCTAAGAATGAATAAAAGAATAAAAGAATAAATTGGAAAAAATGGAGAGAAAATATTGAATCAATCCCATGATCTAAATATAAAGTAGTTAAAGAAATGTGATGGAGCTAAACTGGATATAATTAGCAAAAAATAATGGAAAGATTCAATATGGGGCGTCTCCTAATCAAACACATTTATGACTTTATTTAGTAGCTTATAGAGAACAAAGCAAAGATAAATTTTTAAAAAATATTTAATATTTTGGTAAAATATAAATTTAAATACCTGAAAAAGTAAAATAAAGAAAGAAAGAGAAAGTGATGTTGGTATYGCGCAAAAGCACAAGAGCTATGAGAAAGAGAAAAAGAGTCCCTCCACATGCCTGACATGTGGTGCACGTGCGAGGTTTTGTTATTCTAGAACAAGCTCAACATGACAATCAACGGCTAAGATTTATGCTTTCACAGTATCTGAGACAAGTGGTATAATAAGTGGGACCATTTGACTAGATGATTAGTGTTTATAACGAACAATATTTACCTAATTAATCCTTGTAATTAAATTATAATAAAACGATTCTAAAGATTTGATGGAGAGAGACATATAATATACTTTATGATTAATCAAAAAAGTATTAACTTCTAATCAAAGCTATTTAGTCTTCTAATACAGACTTTTTAGTGACAAATTAAGAAAAGCACATTTGATTACTCATCTTATTCTTTCCCTCTCYCACACATCACATAGTATACYATTATCTCTTTCCAAGAGACGAGAATTTTCTCACTAGCTTCATAATTGAAAATGACTAATGTACCCTTAACGAGCCGTTGCATCAAAATTTAAATTAATTGGCCTAAGTCAAAGGTCACAGTGCATCYCTAACGGTGTTTTCATATTTTATGTTTGAATTTCTTTTTATCTTTGTTAGATTTATATGAAATCTTGGGCTTTAAAGAGGTCATTCTTTTTTTTTAAAAAAAATATTATGAAATATGAGTCAAAGATTATTAAAGAGAGAGTCTTAAACAAGTAGTATAATATGATATTGGAAGCAAAAGATTATAAAAATAAAAGATTTTATTATTTAATAAATATAATAAGCAGCCAATAATAGGACGAATACTTCAAATGCAATAATGTAAAATGCTCCAATATAAGAAATTTTCTTGAACTACGTATATGAATGAAGGCGGGAAAATATCAAGAAATTTTATATTTTTACGCAACTAGAGAAAGAGCGGAGACTTTAGTTTTTTTCCTTATATTCATTCTTTATATGTAGATGAGAATGTGAATCGAATCAAAGATTTATTACTTAACAAGAAACGTTTCTAATCAATTAAGCTATCACTTTGTTATAGCACTTTTAATTGATTTATTAAACCTTTTTAATACGCAAGCCAAATTTGCTATCTAGAATGAGCAGCTTGGTACATAATTCAATATTTAGAACTCAAGTAATTAGTTCTCTAGATTCAGATTATTTGYTGATACAATTTGTRATATAGAATGTCATAAATTTAAAAATTTTTATAATTTGAAATAATTGATAAACGGATTGTTAAAAGAAATGAGATTCTGTGTGAAATTTGATCTTTAATTGTGATGTTATATTGAATTTTTTTTGACTAGACTTCCCCGAATAAGAGTCAGACTTTATAATCGTGACTCGGACCGAATTCAAATTAGTCTTACTATCGTGAGATACCGAATCTCGAGGGAAAAAAAAACGAGAATACATGCATAAACATCCCATGAATTGGTCTATAGTAGTTATTTCATGACAATATATATATATATTAAAACACGAAAAAGAAATACTAATACGTATAGTATTGCATGAAGAAAAAGAAAGTCACTCAAACATATTAATCCGGTTTGAAAATAATAATTAAAAAAAAAAACCTCGTTCCCTTTATCTATGCATGAAGAATTTATGACASGTGCACAAATTGAGATGAGTTTTTCTATTAATATGCTTAATATCATCAAGTCACCTCAACGTCACTATTATACATAATGAGGAATTTAGTTGGTTCCATACCTCCTCGTTTTTTACTTACTTTCAAATAATGATCAACAAATGTGGACACTGTAATGAAATTAGTCCACTYTATATTAGGGTTTTTGACAAAATTAGCCTTCAAATATTTTGAATTTTGTAGTCTAATTTCCAAATTTACTTGAATACGCTATCCCACTTTTCTTAAATAAGTCTAGACAATCTGGAACCTCTCCAGCGGCCACTACCATAGATTGCTTAGTGAACAGGGATGTGCCCACCTTGCACTGGCAGTCCTAGAACTCATAAAAGGTCAATTTTGGTAGTTCCGTTCACAATGTTGAGAAATTTTAGATCTTGAAATTTTCATATGACAGAAAACTTTTTGACCAAATTCTCACTTACAAATTTCCCACTTCTTATGGTAGCAAAACTCATCAACCATTATTCCAAGAGAAAATTCTTTTTTTTCCTAAGAAATTAGTTATTTAATAATTAACTTTCCAATGAAGTTTTTCCAACATAAATTCTCATGCATTCTTGTAAAAAAAAAAAAAAGAAAGAAAAAAACACTTTCCTCGATGAGTTGATTACATTTTCTCAAAGAAAAAAAGGAAAAAGAAAAGAGTTTATTACAAATTCTTGGCAGAGTGAGGGTAATTGAGTAAATTCAARGGCAGAGAGAGCTTAGATATGGACTTTCCCTCCTCTCTAGTTGACTCCATCTCTCCCACCCATAAACACACAGACACATACTACTATTCATTTGTCTTTTCCTTTTCCTTTTCTTGGGGTTTTCACTTTTTCCATTTTTTCATCAGTCTGCTATAAATGCAATCTCTCTTTGTTCACTCCCTTAATTTTGCTTTTCCTTTACTTCTCTCTCTTTTCTGTGGTTTCCTCCATTGCAACCCAAGCTATCTTTCCAGCTTCTTGAGGTTCCTCTCTCCTCCACATTCACACAACCCCACCAACCATTTCACCCACCTCTTGCTTTTATGACCCCCTCTCAAATCCTCCCCACCACCATTGAATTTAATTTTTTTAAAAAAAGAGAAAAGACTATATACTGTTTCTCTCTCCATCCATATTTGCCTTTTCCTCATAGAAAGATTAGATTTTTGTCTGGCCTTGTTTGAGAAAAATTCTTTATACTATTGTTTTTCTTCATTCTCTTTGGCCCACTCAAGGCCACTCCTTGTACTTGTAAACTACTCCTCTTCCTTCAGCAGCTAACTTTGTTCTTAGCCTTTTGTGTTTGTCTGGGTGTTTTCTTTATTTCAATTCTGCATTGGCGTATCTATGCTTATTGGATCTCTATTGGTACAGAAAGAGGCTCTTTCTTTGCTTCTTTGGGTTCTCGAGGAGGACGATCAAGGGGTTTAGCTTAGATCACATTAAAGGTCAGTCCTTTGTGTTCTGGATAACTACTTGACATTGCATTGCAATCTCTTTTTATCATTTCTTTAACTTGGATCGTAAGTGATGCTTTGCTTGATTTTGCTCTCATTTCATCGTAGACTAGATTTATGTATTTAATTACTGTAGATATACTGTGGTTTTACCTTTTACTTTGCGAAAAATATGTAAATCTCTAGTGATTTTGCTGTTATATGGCTTCTTTAGGAGATGGGTTTTACTTGATTTGTTTATAACCTGAAACTATGGATGGCGGTTTTCGCTCCCTGGCATCTCTGCCYCTGTTTTTTCCTTAATTTGTTTTATAAAAGATACAGCATTTCGCATTTTGGTGCCTATTGGAACCTTGTTTGGTTTGTTCGTCAATGGCTACATTTTMACTTGGTTGGCTAAATTTCATGTTCTAATGAGGAGTAACGATTTTCCGTTTCTAAGTCTGGATTCTTAGTATTTATCTGGAACAAGGTGACATTTGTCTGGTTTTGGTACCATTGCTTCTCCGTCACTTTTCCCCCCTCGAAAGAAAAAGAAAAGAAAGAAAAAAGAAAGGCAAACCAATATTACATTTGCATAATTTCGGTGAGATTTTTGATATACACTTCCACATGGATGCTTTTATCACTATATGACGTGTTAAGGGATCCAGGAGGCATGGTGTAACTTCTGCATAAGACTCGAGGAAGGAGGTCCATTTTGTCGTACTCGTAATCAGTTCATCGCAGATGTCGTCGTCGGAGAATTTGAATGCTGAATTGAGGAGAAAGACTTCATTTTTGGGTCTAAAACTATGGGTTGTAATCGGTCTGTGTGTCGGTGCTTTTATAGTTTTGATTCTCTGTATCTTATCGATATGGGTAATGTTCCGGAGGAAATCTAGAAGAACCCTTGACAAGTACTCTCTTTGTCAAATACCTAATGTATCAAAAGACATCAGGGTTGATAGAGTAGGGGGTCAAAATTACCCTGATCAACCCGAAGCTGTATACCTAACAGTTCATGATAAATCAAATGATAAGAACTCAGAGAAGATGCTGGTTCATCTTGGGAGGAGCAAATCAAGTGATGTTGATAACATCAGCCAATGTAGTTCAATGTATCATCATGAGAGGGGTTGCAGTTCTCAATCAGGGGAGGAAGGAAACTCTGGAAATATCAGGAAACAATCTTCAATGTCATACAGAATTGCTATGGCCTCTCCGTTGATTGGCTTGCCGGAGATCTCACATCTTGGTTGGGGCCACTGGTTTACCCTTAGAGATCTTGATATAGCCACTAACCGCTTCTCCTCAGAGAACGTGATTGGGGAGGGTGGATATGGAGTGGTTTACAAGGGCAGATTGATCAATGGAACAGAGGTCGCTGTAAAGAAGCTTCTTAATAATCTGTGAGTTTGATTTAATTAGCTATTCCCTTTTCAAGAGCCTGTTATTTCTTTCACTGACTTTGGAGTTTCAACTTATTCATGGTTGAATGAATTCCTATATAGTGGGCAAGCCGAAAAAGAATTCAGGGTTGAAGTAGAGGCCATTGGCCATGTTCGGCACAAGAATCTTGTGCGACTTTTGGGCTATTGTATAGAAGGTGTTCACAGGTAAGGTTTTGCATTACCTAGCAGTGCATCATTTTGAATTCCTTTAAACTATTTGTGCATTTTTTGTACTAGTTTCTCTATGCTATTTCTTCTCAAGTAGTTTTGAGATCCATGATTGAAAACTAGCTCTATCAGCAGCCTTGCCAAGTCACACTTGGCATCAAGTTTTATTAGCTCTACAGCAATAGAATGAACGAAAGAAGAAAGGAAATGAAAATTGAACGGAAATGTTCAGTCACCTATTTGTCATGGCTTTAGTTAACACTCATGTCCCTGGAGCTGATGTGATTAACCTTCTAGTTGCTTCTTGCAGGATGCTGGTGTATGAATATGTTAACAATGGCAACTTGGAACAGTGGCTTCATGGGGCTATGAGACAACATGGTACCCTTACTTGGGAAGCCCGTATGAAGGTCCTTCTTGGTACTGCAAAGGCGTAAGTCTATCATTCAGTGCAACTGCTGAATCATATTTTTCATTTCTCTTATGCTTAATTTTTGTTCCTTTTCAATCGAGATTGAAATTTTTAGTCTCCATTAATAATTTCTGGAAGGTGAATTACTTTTAGTGCCCCAGCCAATACTCATGAGATGAAATGCTTTAGTTTCCAAATTCATATGAAAAGAAATGGTTTCCTTGCATTTATTGCTGATTTTATTGAATTGAAGCTTCGTCATTATTCTATGAGCAGGGTGCTTAATAAGGTCTCTATAATTGTATTACAGGCTTGCATATTTGCATGAAGCTATAGAGCCTAAAGTTGTTCATCGAGACATAAAATCTAGTAATATTTTGATTGATGATGAATTTAATGCCAAAGTGTCTGATTTTGGGTTGGCAAAGCTCTTGGGTTCAGGAGAAAGCCACATAACAACTAGAGTGATGGGAACATTTGGGTATGTTTACTCTTAATTCAATTTATTTCTTCTTTGTTGGTTAACCTGTCTACTTTTAGTAAATGTTCCAACTGAAACTATATCACCAATTGCTTGTGCTCAAAACCTTCATCTTTTTGTGAACTGCAGTTATGTGGCCCCTGAATATGCAAACACTGGTTTGTTGAATGAAAAGAGTGACATATACAGTTTTGGAGTTCTACTCCTGGAAGCAGTCACTGGAAGAGATCCAGTTGATTATGGCCGTCCTGCTAATGAGGTAGGAATTCTTATAAGCTATATGCTACTTGTACTGGTAGAGTTTCCTCTGATACTTTTCTGTATTTACCATTGGTCCTCAATGCAATCGCTGTGCTTACTGTGTATTCTCATGTCTATGCAGGTGAATCTTGTTGAGTGGTTGAAAATGATGGTAGGGAATAGAAGAGCCGAGGAAGTTGTGGATCCTAACCTTGAAGTGGAACCCACCACTCGTGCTTTAAAACGTGCGCTTTTGGTGGCTCTTAGATGTGTTGATCCTGACTCTGAGAAACGACCCAGAATGAGTCAAGTTGTTCGAATGCTAGAAGCAGATGAATTTCCTTACCGTGAGGTGCTTATCTGCTAACCACCAAATATATGATTTATTGTGGTTGATGTCTGTGTATTTATCCTTCAATCTTCTTCTTGGGGTGCTTCTTTAATATCTAACCAACAAGTATATGATTTGGAGAAAGACAAGAATCAGAAATTGATTTTCTTATCTATACTATGAAGATAAGAATAATTTTTTCTTGCAGACGTATTTTGGAACTCTGAACTTCTGATCTTACCACTTCGCAATAAATTAGACGAGATAGCTCCACAATGTACAACTTATAGCAACAATAATTCTTTGGGCATTTTTTGACAAAAAAATTGAGCATCTTCTGTGTCTTGACAGAGTATTGGACAACATTTGTAAAAGTAAAACCTAGCTTACTTGACCTCCTTGTTATGTCTTGCTTATAAGCTTATTTGTTTCACGCGTTCTTGTCTTTTCTCTTAGTGTATGAATGAGTTTTTCGAAAACAATTCTGTCTTGCTTACCATTTATAAATTAAATGTGAATAAACGAATTATTTAGCAAGTTGATGAGCAATGTCCATATCAGGAGCACATAGAGTTCTTTAAGATTGATAATTAAATCTTTTAATTTTCTTGAATAGGATCGAAGGAACCGGAAAAGTCGAACAGCAAGCATGGAAATTGAATCTATGAAGGAGAGTTGCGGTTCTGCTGACGTTGAGAGCAAGGTATCAGATAACCAGTCATCTGAGACAATTCAGGGATAGGACTGACAGYGGCATGGCTTGGGTGAACAATTGTTTCTCACACCTTCAGATTTTCAAGGTTTCAGTAACCCTTTTATAGAATTCACATTTTCAAAGCATGTTTCTAGAAAGATTCTTGCTTGACAGAGAGTAATTGGAATTTAGATAACCCGGTTGGAATTATAAAAAGATTGGTCCTCCCTTCTGTGCCTCAAGCTGGCATGTATTTATGGAATGATGAAGAGTTATGAGAGTGAGAGAGAGAGAGAGAGAGAGAAATTGTCATTGTACAGATGTTTTTGGCAGTCAATGGTCCGGTCCGGTCCGGTCCGGCTTTAGATGATGTATGATGATTTATCATTCTTTTTGTCCTTTATGATTTTCCCTRGGCTTACTGTTTTTCAGGGCWGTGGGGCTTTCCAGTTGGTTTCACCTTTTGCCGTATGCTCTATTTGTTCCTAACTTAATATACTGTCTTTCTGCAACAGCCATTATAGAAGTAAAGAATAGACCCATTATTACTCTACATCTTTTAWACCTTTTACCAGGCTCTGTCTTTCTTGAAATGCTTCTTATACTCATCTCTTTTCTCCTTCGTTTATCCGCCATTTTTTATCATACTTTTAACAGTTTTATCTCTACATCACTGCCACTGCCACTATCATGCTTCAAAGCAACGCACAGAAAGTTGATGGTGTTTACTTTATTCGCTTGTAAGCTTAGAGATGTAAATCTAATAATTGAGCGGTGGTGGACCTTGATGATTAGAATTCGTCACATGTAGCTAATAGTAAMGGTGTGTACTMCTGTAGCASTAAAGTTGGGGACTTTTTGGAGCTTAGAAGCCATCTGTAGACTGTGGGCCGTYGGGTCGCCTCTCCTGTGGTCAGAAATGGAAGTTTTCATATGTGTACTTAAGAGTTCTCTTCCCCTTACTGCGTTCCTGAGACGGAGATGGGACTATCCAGAGGATAAGAGGACTGATGGTTATGTAACGGTCATGGATGTTGCATAAGGCGGAATAGTTATTTTGATATTGGGCAGACCAATTAGGGTGTAGGTACAATTTTGTGTGGTGATTGGGTCCAAGACGAAGTCTAGGCCCAAACACACGTATATTGGTCAACTTTGTTTTTAGGCTATAATGGTAGGAGAGCCATATAGGCCGTGTCCGTTTGGGTCACTCATGCAATGCCCAAATAACGCTAAATCGAGCACAGCTCCCGTAGTCACATGCARATAGGTCTGATCTTGTGAAAATGTTTAATTCTGACAAATATGATGGGATTTGATAAGGTTATTATTTTATAATGCAGTGAGTGTCACAATCCCTGGATTCATTTAGGGCTGTAACAATTAACCCCCCGAATGGAATTGGTCTTCCCCATTGAGTGGTTGGTTAGTTCGCTTTGAAGAAATGTTGACTTGCTTCCAGCTGTGTAGGTTTAGGAAACTCTGGCACAAAATTCGGGAGCTAATGGAGAAGACGATAACGCAGAGAGCGATGAGCCGCAAGTATCCTCCCACGTGCCAAGTGACTTGTCGGCTACGGTCAAATGCCGGTGCCCATTCCCGGACACGCGTGTTCCTTATTCTCCTCACGAAATCCTACTCTTCTATTACTAAAAACTACTTGACTGCCACCATCTCCCCATTCCGCAGGTTAATGCTCACTTGCTCAAAACAAGGCCCAAGTCACACTTTTAATTTTTTGGGGAAGAAAGCTTCTTGAAAAGTCAGATAATACTTTTTCTGATAAAATTTTTATATAAATTTAAAAAATATTAACTTCGTATGGTATTTTTAATAAAACATTAGAATGATTATTGCTCTCMCCACCCTCTAACTCTATCCTTGACTAAAGATTTACCATTCTTTTAGAAGAGACCGTCAAGTTACTTTCTTTTATTTCTTAATATTCGATATTTTCATATTTGATTCAAATTGCATTTATAGTGTTCAATTTATACTAAAAAAAGTTTTTAAACTAGTTAAACGTAAAACTTTACTTTAACTTAACAATTAACCCATTAATTATTGCGAATTTTTTATTGTTGTGGTGTATTGAATTATGATGAGGAAGCTAATTTATGTCCTTGGCATTATGATTTTGTGGAGAAGTACCAATTCCTTTGTGTAGGATTTCATAGTTTATGTGATCCTCTATATATCCCATATGCTCAATAATTGAAGCAACACCTTTTTAAGTGAACAACTTCTCTAAAATTTAAATTTAGCATTTTTGCAATAGTCCCTTTTTTTTCACTGTTAATTTAATTTTATTAGTATTTTATATGTGTATTAGTGATAATCAATGATCAAATAAGAACGTGAAATAGCTCTTATCAAACATTAGAGTTTTAGTTCACATTCCCGTTCCCTAATATATATYTACTCTTCATTTGTTGATAAATTTTTATATCACTCAATTATATGTATCTAAATCACATGCCCTATGATGCYCGCACCAATTATTGCTTTTTCCCGTTGAATTTCACGGTGAAAGAGCACAAATAAATAGACCTAAATAGTTTTGCAACATACAAATTTGAAAATAAAGTTGATTGATTAAGGCAAAGTATTGAAAATAGTTGAAAGAGTGTTATGCATCGATTTTCTGAAATTAAAAGATTATTTCTAATTTTTCTACGATATCATGAATCAAATAATTCTTATACATCGCTGTTGGCAATATATGGTTGGAGAACTTTCAATACATTTTATAGTTACGATTCTTTCTGTCATAAACTTTCTAACATCAATCAGAACATGACGTGTATATATTATTTTTTTCTTTATCTTAGAAGTTAAAATATATGTACGCTATATTTTAATTGAATGACTGAAAGTATATTAAAATATTTGAAAGAGTACGTACACAAGTAATAAGTAATTATGGTTAAGTTAGAAGTTTCTTTAGATGAAAATCAAGTAATATGAGGCAGGAGGATGTATCATTTTCAAATTTCGAAAGAAACATTTTGCTTTTGACTAGCTATATATATTCATACATATAATATTTAGTAGATGTCCAAAAAGTCTTGCCATATATTATGCAAGTTATTGCAATATGCCTGAATACAGGTAACTTATAGAATACTATTATTTTTCTACCAAATCATGTCCACTTAACCTAAGGAATTACACCAAAATCCATCCCCATCTTCAAACATAACAAGAACCATTCCTGTGTAGGACCATACTAGCTATACAAGTAATTAAATTGGCTATGGTTTTTCTTCCCCCCTCTCTCTCTCTCCCCTCTTTCTCTCTCTGAACAGCAGAATGAGCTTGGGAGAAGTATAGAGAGAAGTCCTCTGATATTTTCAAGAAGAGAAAATAGTTGTTCTCTCCCTAAATTCCTAACCAAGCCCTTGTTCATATTGCAAAAAGCAAAGTCCCAYCCAGAAAGTAAAGTCTCAACAGAAAATATCMCCAAATTCTTGGAGTTCTTTCTGCTGCTATACTCTTTCTCTCGTTCTGTGTGTGCAAGAATCTCCATCTTGAATCCCATTTCTGTCCTTGGAATAATCTTTTGCTTGGATCTATATATATTCTCCATGTCTGATGAGAATGATGATGGATATTCCTACAACCCTTTTTACCATGACCATATGGGGAGTGGCGGGAGCACATTTCCATTCTTTGGTGGAAATCCCTCGATGTATAACCAACCATCTCCAGCTGCTGCTGCTGTAACAYGCTTCTCAGGATATGATCCTTCTTACATGAGCTTCGCAGAGTGTCTACAGGGAACAGCAGATTACAATACTCTTTCTGGTGTTTTTGACATGTCCTGTAATTCTGCTCCTGAAGCTATTGATAATTCTTCTGAGAAAAATACTAGTTTGAAAGAGGCAGCAGCAGGTACTAGTACTGTTGAAAATTCGAGAACAGCAATTTCTTCTGTGTCATCCTCMTCAAGTGAGGCCGGAGTAGAAGAAGAATCCTCAAAAAGCATCACTGACTTGCAGAKAAAACGGTGTGRAAATGAGGACGAGAAGTCTAAGAAAGTGTAGGTTCTCTTTTTTAGTCTTTATTTTTCTACTTTTTTCTTCAACTGTGATCTAAAAGTATAAAGAGTACCTTCTTTCATGGCATCTTTTCTTCAGTTCTATTATACTAATTTCCCAACTGGTATTACTTTAATCAGTTCATTTCGTGCTAGACCTCGGAGTCGTCCTTTCCAAGTCTTCTCAACCCGGGATGATGCAATGAAAATTTAGATTTGTCTCCTAAGACAAAAATAAAGCCTTTTCTTCCTCGAAATTTTTGACTGTGGATACTAAACTCCTTTTGGTTTCTCGAGACTGCTATAGTCATTCTAGCTGCTATGTTTTTGGTATATTTTCAATACTCAGGTATTACGAAACCCTAACCTAGTCATATACCAATTATACATATCCCAACATCAAAATCTCTGAAAAGGATGCAAATGAGCTATTCATGAGTGCTCAATTGASCTTTTCTCCTGATATTGAACCTTTTGTTTTGATACCAGGAGCAAACCAAGAAAGAAAGGTGAGAAGAAGCAAAGAGAGCCTCGGTTCGCCTTCATGACAAAAAGCGAGGTCGATCATCTCGAAGATGGATACAGATGGAGAAAGTATGGACAGAAGGCAGTGAAGAATAGCCCTTTCCCAAGGTTGCATCTTTCTTGTGTAAAATTACTTTTACAAAATACATATAATTTTGTGGTTGTATATTGAATCAAAAGATATCAAACTTAACCTTCTCATTTTTATTTATTGATACGCCGCTCTTCCTTAAAATGCAGACAGCTAGCTTGAAGTTTGCTTAATGTTAATGCAATATTCTGGACTATAGTTACATGTTAAACTAGCTAGATTATTCCTTTCTGGTTACATAAATGGTTGGATATATATGTTAGATCCTATTTGGTTGATTTAAGCAGAAGATCTCGAGTTCCATCTTTATTTCTGGTATTTTTGTTTCTAAAGAAGGTTTTCATATTTCATGATGTACCAGACTGCTGACCATATCTAGTAAGCTTGTTTGATGTGAAGATCTCTGGAAGCTCAAATGTGAATCTTCAGTTGTTTATGGAATTTAACTAGATAATAAGTATTTTTTGTTGCAAATTACTTCGTGATTACATGTCAAAAACTTGTTGCAAACAGCAGTTGATTGCTTATTTGATCTGGCAGTTTTAATTAGGCCGTTTGATTCGAACATAATTGAGAAAGTTACTGACAATTGCTAGTCTCCTCCGATCTAATCATCGATCATTTTATGGTGATCTCATAACAGGAGTTACTATAGATGTACTAGTCAGAAATGTACTGTGAAAAAGCGTGTTGAAAGATCATTTCAAGATCCATCAGTCGTGATCACTACATACGAAGGCCAACATAACCATCACTGTCCAGCAACACTAAGAGGCAATGCTGCTGCAATGTTGTCACCTTCTCTATTATCATCATCAGTTTCATCATTTCCTGGCTTTTCTCAGGAGCTCTTTCCTCAGATGCTTCCCCCAACTAGCAAAACCTACGCGAATACCGGTTACTATCAAACTCTCAATCCACAGCAGCAGCTTCAACTTCCAGATTATGGTTTGTTTCAGAACATGATCCCCCCATTCATGCACAAACAGGAGCCGTGAAGGATTCCCTCCTGGATTCTAAGGTATATATAAATATATATATCTGTCTAGCGTAGTTCCAAGAGTATGGAACACCTAAAGCATTGAATGCAAATCTCTTACTTTATGAATGAATCTTTGATCTTGATGTCAAAAAGGACCTACTCTCAAATCATTCTACAAAAGTGGAAGGCAGTCTTTTCCTTCAGAGGAATGCCACTATGCTAAAGACTTCCAATATGTGTGAGAGGGACATATATAAATGGGAGGCGATGGACGGTTAGAGAAGCTAAGATTGTTTCTTTTCAACAAATGGATGGATACATCGTATGATGATATGGAACTGGAGGTGGCTCTTTCATTCAATCTGAGGAGGTGATTAAACCAAAATTCTAAGTTTTGATGATTAATTTTCTCGATATTTCTTGAGTTTTGTACAGAGATCAAATATTATTTTCGTTGTTACTATCATTATTGTTGTACTTTTACGGATCTTCCTCGGTCATGGATGATTCTTTCAAGAAAATTCAAGATCTTTGGTTGTTATATTATCTTTTTCCCGTGAAAGTTTCSGAACTTCGTTCGAAGTATATGTTTTCTCCATTAATCTGCTTTTGTTTAAGATGTTTCGATGCATAAGCGAGAAGATTGAACCCAGAAGCGGTGATTCTTTTAAGGATACATCATATGATCCTAATTTGCAGTTCAAAATTCTTGTTATTATCAAATCTGTAAAACTTGGGATAAAAGAGGCCTTTTCGATGACATTTCTTGTGTGTTCACTGCTTGAATCATTTTGATCATTGATGTTACATTATCTGCGGTAGAGAATCTAGCAGGTTACGTATTCAGTACTAACAAATTACTAGATTGAAACATCGTCTTTGAATGTCTCTACTTGTCTCCTCCAACGCGATCAACTTGACATCGACAAACTACTATAGATTTCACATTAGTTGTTCTTTGCCGGTTGGAGACGATCAATTACCATGTGAAATGATAAAACTCATATCATGAGGGCAAAAAGGTTAACGGTTTTAGGCTAGTAAGACACTCCATGAAGACTTGGTAAAACCCTTCAACGAAACAAATATATACTGCAATATCAAGCGATTTCTGATTCAAAAGAAAGATAAAAGGAAACATCAAAACCTGTTCTTCTACCCTCAATTTTATATATCTCCCTGTGAACTGCAAATAGCACAGTAATAGCTTCAATGAMTTTCCTGTTTTTCACCATCAACTCCACTCGGGCCTGTGCTGGTGATCTCGTCAGAAAACACATACACACYCTAGTCCTATGAATAATGACAGAAATTTAAGGTGATAATGTACAGAGAAGGTTGTACCTTTTTTTTTTTTCCTCCATTACGATGAGAAAAGACAAAAGGTGATGGACATGATGGACATGGCAACAAATGTATGAATCGAGAAACTTCATAAAAGCATATGGGGAAAATGTTGAAAGTATATAGATAAGTACTATAGATTTGAAAACCAAACCTTAACTTGGAAAGGCAAAGTAGTTCACTTTTTCCAATTTTTAAGAATAAGATGTTTCCTCATTTGAGTTCTTGGAGCCTTCAAAAATGGTACTTCTATGGAATGGTGGGAGAAAAGTTTAGTATTGGCTACATATTTGAGTAGTATATGTCACTAGGTCTCATAAATTGATATATACAAAGTGTCCAACACCCAACATATAAGCATACTAATCTTCATAAGATGAGATCACGTTCTACCATTAATAATTCTTAATTTGTTAAATGTGATGACAATTCTATCGATTATAATAGTAAAGATAAACATATTTAATTATYAACAATCTATCAATTAATATATAATATTAATCTTTTTTTACATAAAAAAGCATCGCATGCAATATATGCACTAAATTCAATATGATAAGAAGAGCCTTATAGATTCAATTCGAGATCATGTTATCTGTAGGTGTTGGAAAGGAATCAATGTAAAAGCAAGCAAAACCCTTTTGATTCATCACCAAAAGTTGGTATTTCTTGATCATGAAGTTTACGGGTTGAGAGAGAATGCAAGAACATGGAAGAGCATGACATTGTTGACCTTTAAAGAATCAAACTAAAGAATTGGGTATTGGCATCTCTGCAGAAGTCCCGGTCAATTAAGGAGCAGGTTCTTGTCAGGTCCAAAAGAAGGCACAAAAAGAATTACATTGACATGGACATGGACGTATTATAAATTATTATATGAAGAAATGTGGAAATGGCAACTTTATTGGCTCCTCTTACTATTCCTCTCCATGAGAGATCTCCCCAGGACAATAATTTTCCCGGAGGTTTGCCCAACGACCTTGCCGTGCAGATTGGTCAATTGAACSTGGCCGTTTTCTTCCAGCGTTTGGAGAGGGTTTGCTTCAAAGCTATTGATTTTCATCTTTTCAGAAGTAACTTCTCTAGTGAAACTACCTGTCAAACTGCCCATTGTCATACTCAAGGCTTCCTAATTTTTTCTTCACTGAGTTAAATACTTCTATTAGAGAAAGGAACCGTCACACTTAATGAACAGTACAAAATGAAGCTAAAATATATAAACTTATAAAAACGTCAAAAAAAGTTTAACTAGGGATATTATATAGATTTTGTATATTTTAGTACACTTTATTTGCATGTTAAATCACAGCTTTTATATATTTAATTAATTTAGGTGTTCGAGAATTAAAAATTTTTTAATATATTTTTCTATATACATCATCTTAACACTAATCAAAGCATGTTGTGTATATATTTTTAACTCTTTCAACATCTCTTTTCTTTTGTTTTATAAGTGAAAATATATACATATCGTACTCTTATTGATGTAATAAAAAAATATAATTAGAAGATTCGAAATTGTATTATGGGATCAATATACATTAATATGTCATTTTATTTTGATTAATACAGTAAAAAAAATATATTAGAAAAAAATGCAGTTAACTTGTCAGGTTAGAAAAGTAATTAATGAGTATATCTGAGTTTGTTCCTATGTTAGGTAAAAGACGCACTCAAATCTATTGTGAGTGCATGCAGATCACCTACCCTACCAATAATATAATATGTAAAATGTTTATTTTCCTTGAAATAATCATTATTATGTGAATTGAAAACGCCAGTGCCCATATATCTTCGGCGCTTATACGGCAGAAACAAGATTCTCGGCCCGCTGCTTTCTCTTCCGTTGGCCATCTAATTTGACCAGAAATCGTTGGTTCTAAACTTGAAAACGGCGAGGAGCAMTCCTACACTTTATGATATGCTTGTCCAAATAGCATCCAGAATTTACCCTTATTAATTAACATGAGGTTAAACTTACAACTCAATAAATTAAAGATGTTAATTCTGAAAGTTTAGGTAAAAAAATATATTTAATTTTTTAAACTTAATTATGAAAGTTTAGGTGGAACGAGGGAGTATAAGGAAATAAATCTAATGCAAAAAGCTGTTTTTACTTTGTTTATTGGTCTCGCTAAATTAGCTTAATCACAACAATCTTTCCAACTTATCTATTGTTAAAGGTCATACAAAAAAAGATGTTCCATYGCTTGATTTAGAGTAATTAATCAAAGATTAAGGCCTAATCTTATTATAATTGAATCTTGATCCTCCTTTTAAGTAGTTAACTATCTCAATCTTGGTAGAAAATGAAAGAATCGACATTTTCATATTTTCTTGAAATTTATTCTAAGAGCTCATTAAAACAACTTAATAGGTCCATAAGGTCATTAAGTCAAACATCGCACTCAAATTCACTGCTTTTTTTTTCTAGAATTTCAAAGGGTTGTTTGAATTTATTTTCACTATTAAAGTAGGTAACAAATAGAGCAAATTTTCTTTCTACTTTGAACCTATGATCTTAGAATTTCTTTGAAGACTAGCTACATATAATAATATTCAAATTCAYATTYCTCTTATAAGAGAGTRAGTTATTCGTGAATCCACTCTGATAAAACACCTCGGAAGCATRACCAAAGAATTAAAGCACATTAGATAAGTCKTCCGTGACGGATAATTTAACAGCCAGGAATCAAAGAAAACCAGTTGATATTATTCAATAGCTAAATTAGGTTGCTTTCTTTGTTGGAAGMGTATAAGTAGATGATTTTAGGCCCGTTCTTAACTATCTGTCTTTATGTTTAAGTTAATCTTTTTTCCATTTCCATTTTTTGTCACTCAAAAGCATTTAGCTCATAAGGCGGTCCTTACTGGAACCATGCTACATGGGTCAGAGCGTAAGTCAGTCTACTGAACTTTCGTCATTTAAGGTGCAACATTTGAACTACTTCACGTGGCAGCATGACGCTTATATTAGAAATAGTTAGGTAGCATAACTAAAATAGATAGTAATATGTGTGAATGTCACATATACTATTAAATATTCACTAATATCAATATTTAACAATATATTTAATAAAATGTAAAATTTCACAAATTAGACATACAGTCAGCAAGATAATATTTTTTTTTGAAAAAATCTGCTTTTTTCCTTTTTCTCCTGCCGAAATTTCACAAGATTCGTTTCTTATTGAATAAGTAATAATATTTTTCTAAGCTTTGATGAACTTTTAGTGGTCTTTCAAGATTTCCCCTTTTCTTTTTTGCTCGTTCCCCATTAATCCACTTATATATATATATAATGCACCATTGAACTTTCTCCATCAAGCTACTTTCATATTCTCCATGATTAGTTAATACTTCTTGACTCTTGACTTCAAGTTTGATGTCAATTTTGGAGCATGTTGATCATGCTACTCAAACCCATTATTGCAACATGAAGAACACAATACATAATGTGGTCAAATTCATTTCATCTCATGAATTCAAACTCTCATTTGTTGCGTAAATACTCGTTTTATTTATGCATTATTCTCAGTTTTAAGTTTGTATTTTTCTAAACATGATGATCAGTTATTGAATATTCAACTTTAAAACGTGAAGATATAAGTTTACTAACATTGATCTCTTCTGATATATTCGTTTTTAAACGCAATGCTACTTCCATTGGATGGTTCTGAAGATAAGTAGCAATAGCTCGGGCGTGGGACAAGTTGAAGTGACATTATAATAAAGGATCAGATGAAGATCACATCAAGGGATCAAGTCTTCTTCCAAGATGTTCTTTCATAATTCACATGGGATTTCAGCCTATAGCTTAACCATGACAAAGATTGCAAAAGTTGTGTGAATAAATATGGAATATCAGTTGAAAAGACC